>CM042852.1:16501683-16524183 GCA_023658055.1 Thaleichthys pacificus | reverse complement strand
GGCCCACGTGCGTGGCTCTGAGCAGGGCCCGGATGCTGAAGGCTGTCCCCGTCCTCCATGTCCCCGATCTGAGCCTCTCTCAGCAGGGGAGTCCAGCTTCCTCCTCATGTGCCCCTCCATCTGCCAGGTGGCCATTACTCTGGAGAGGGGAGGGGTGGGGAGGACAGGGAGTGAGGTAAAGGGGTGTGGAGAGGGGGGGGGGGTTTGTGGGGAGGACAGGGGGGTGAGGTAAAAGGGGTGGGTGGAGAGGGGGAGGTGTGGGGGAGGACAGGGGGTGAGGTAAAGGGGTGTGGAGAGGGGGAGGGAGGACAGGGGGTGAGGTAAAGGGGTGTGAGAGGGGGAGGGGGACAGGGGGTGAGGTAAAGGGGTGTGGAGAAGGGGAGGTGTGGGGGTGTGGAGGGAGGGTGTGAGAAGAGAGGGAATGGAGAGGGGGGAGGAAAGAGGGAGGAAAAGAGGGTTAGGGTTAGAGAGAGAGATAGTGGGTGACAGTTTCGTCGCTGTGACTCGTCTGTGTGTGTGTTGTCCAGTTCAATCCAACCGTCGTGAGGACATTCCAGGGCTAGAACTGTGGCCGTTGCCATGACTCATTATCCCTGGTGTCTTCCTCACATCACAGACATGGCTGACCTTTGCCCTTAGGTGTCAGTTTGTTCCTAGACCACCCCCCTTCTGTATCCTGTCGTGGGTGGAGACTTCTCATCTCCACGGCCAACTTGATGCAGAGCATTATCTGCGCAATGCTGTTGGAGAGGTGCTGACTCTTGCGAGTACGGTTTTGTGTGTTATCATCGTTAACAGTAAATTAGTAATTAGTAACGCATGATAATCGAGCTTCATACATGCTAACGACGAGACTCTTCAGGTCCAATTAGCGCTGCTGCCATCTCTTTTCTGGCATACAGTGGCTGTCAGTGTATTGCTGCTCCTGTCTAGTTGTGTGATGTGTGTTCTTAGTTTCTTCTCTGGTTGTCGTTCATGTGCTGTTGCGTTCTGGTGTTGTGTGTGCCTGTGCGGTGGTTGTGTGGTGTGTGTGCTTCTGTGTGTGTGTTTGTGGCTTCTGGGAATGTGTGTTCTGTGCTTCTCTGTGTGTGCTCTGTGGGTGTGTGGAGTGTGCTTCTAGTGTGTGTGTGTGCTTCTGTGTGTGTGTGTGTGTGCTTTCTGTGTGTTGTGTGATGATGGTGTGCTTCTGTTGTGTGTGCTTCTGGGTGTGTGTTTTGTGTGCTTCTGTGTATTGTGGTGGTAGCCTTCTGTGTGTGTGTGATGTGTGGTTGCTTCTGTGGGTGTTGTGTGATGTGTGCTTCTGTGTGTTGGGTGCGCAACTTCACGTTGCACATGTTTTCTTCCGCTTGTAGTTCGTCCTCCCATCTCATCTGTGCGCTGTCGCAATTACATCTAAGAAACGACCCATGTTCCCCCTCCTTCTCCATCATCAGGCAGACAGGTACCGGGGGCAGACTTCGCTTCTCCTGGTGGGGGGGGAAGAGGGGGAGGGGGTCTGATGAGGGGAGTGAGGAGAGATGAGGGATGGGTAGACATTGCTTGTTTTGCTCGACACGCACCTTTCTGGACACACACACGACAATCAGTCAGATTTGCGTCTTAAACAGATTTTTCACCCTCTTCCCAGGTACCTGGCAGTATCATCCGATCTCAGATAGATGGCTCCGTTCGGTCCTCTCTTCTGACGAGGCCACCACACATCCGCACTACCTCCAAATCATACCTCTATCCGCCAACCGACAGGCACAGCTGCATGGATGCCACCATTCACAGGAGCTCCACAATCAGGACTCGTATCACCCATCACTTACACTAACACACACGTTTGTAGTAAATCAGTTCCTGTGTCGCGTCTCACCCTGACAGCCCTGACTGAGTGTCATGATAGGCTTTGACTGAAGACTGACTGATCGTTTCACCCTTCACAACACACACTGGCATGAATCCAATATAGAGTGTAGGTGTATGGTGGTGTGTGACGTGTGTTGTGTACTTGTGTGTGTTATGTGTGGTTACGTGTGGTTGTGTCATGCTGCTACCAGAAGAACGATATTCTGCGTTCTCTCTTCCAGGATTAAAGGATTTACCCCCACTCGTCTCTCTGTCATCCCTCCTCTCTGTCTCCCTATCTCTGCCTCCCTCTCTCTGTCTCCCTCTCTGTCTCCCTCTCTCTGCCTCCCTCTCTCTGGCTCCTCTCTCTGTCTCCCTCTCTCTGTCTCCCTCTCTCTGTCTCCCTCTCTCTGTCTCCCTCTCTCTGCCTCCCTCTCTCTGCCTCCCTCTCTCTGCCTCCTCCTCTCTGCCTCCCTCTCTCTGTCTCCCTCTCTCGTGTTTCTATATTGTTGTGTGTATCCTGGGTAATCCAGAAGGATGCCATTCTTCCATATTTGAGAGGTCCTAGAGAGAGCCTGGTCTGGCCAGCCAACACCTCCCTCCTGTACCACACTAACAGTGGATTGTGGTGTGTGTGTGTGTGTGTGTTTTGGGGGTAAATAAAAACCCCCCACTATGAAGAAAACCTCCCCAAGCATGGACTTGTTATCAAACCTCTCTCTCCTCTGTTGTGTGTGCGAGAGAGAGAGAAGAGAGAGAGAGAGAGAGAGAGAGCGAGAGAGAGGGAGCTCTGGCACATGAGAGACAGTCTGTCATATCTCGTATTGTTCCCAAATCTCCTCCCTCTCTCCGTCTCCCTGCGAGACGAATAAGAGTGGCCTATTTCTCTTCTCCTTTTTTATTTGTTGTTTTCCGTCCAACATTCCTTCTTTCACTCTCTCTCTCTTATCCTCTCCTCTCCCATCATCCCCTCTCTCTCCCATCATCCCCTCTCCCATCTTCCTCCTCTCTCTTTTCCTCTCTCCAATCCTCCCGTCTAAGGAGGGGAAGTTTGTAGTCTCATTGGAGGGCATCCCTCCCCTCCCTCCCCCTCCCTCCCCTCCCCTCCCCCCCCCCTCCTCCCTGCCCCTCCCTCCCCTCCCTCCCTTCCTCCCTCCTCCCTCCCCTCCCTTCTCCCCTCCCCTCCCTCCCTCCCTCCCCTCCCTCCCTCCCTTCCCTCCCTCCCTCCCCTCCCTCCTCCCTCCCCTCCCTTCCTCCCCTCCCCTCCCTCCCCCCTCCCTTCCTCCCCCTCCCTCCCTGCCCCTCCCTCCCCCTGCCCTCCCTCCTCCCTGCCCTCCCCTCCCCCTCCCCCTCCCCCTCCCCCTCCCCCTCCCCCTCCCCCTCCCCCTCCTCCTCCCTCCCTCCCCTCCCCTCCCCTCCCCCACTCCCCCTCCTCCCTCCCCCCCCTCCCCTCACCTTGATGAGGATCTTCCCCTGCAGGGAGTGTGGGCTCGGCAGCAGCCTAGCATCTCTGCGGAGGGTGTCTCCCAGGTCCAGCTTGTCCTTCAGGATCTCTCGGAGGTGCTGTGCAATCTTCTTCTGCTGCTGGACGCTGCAGTGGTTCTCTATGGACAGGATGACCGGGAACCTGGGGGAGGAGGAGAGGAGGAGAGGGGGAGGAAGGGAGGGAGTAGAGAAATAAAGGAGAGAAGGATAGAGAGGATGTTGGTCAGAACATGGTTGATCAATGTTCTAGAGAGAACCCAGTATGTGGAACGATGCTTTTCTGACTGAAGGTTTGATTTGAAGATTTAATAGCATCTAATTATTTTCTCTTCCAAGATCCTCCTCTCTAACCTGATCAGAGAGCTGGAGAGAAGCCGTCTCTTATTGATTTATGTGCCGACGTGGGAATAGGTAGACAACTTGTGGCACATCTCACATCCACTCACACAGACAGTCCATTCAGACAAAGATTTCATTTGATCTGAACGTGCTCTTGAGGGAGAATGAAACACTGGCAAATAATTTCCTCTGCGTATGTGTGTGGGTGTCTGTGTGCGGGTGTGTGTGTGGGTGTGTGTGTGTTTGTGTGCGGGTGTGTGTGGGTGTGTGTGGGTGTGTGTCTGTGTGTGGGTGTGTGTGTGTGTGTCTTTTCATTTCGAAAAGGTGAAATGAAAAGACAGAAGCAGCTCAAATGTCAGACCTACAAAATGACAGCTTTCCCTTGGGGGAGGAAGCCAAATACACCCGCACACACACCCGCACACACACGCACACACACCTGCACACACACACACGCCACACACACGCACAAACAGCCACACCCGCACACACACACCCCGCCCACACACACACACGCACAAACAGCCACACCCGCACGCTCCAGCACACAATCATATACTCACAGAAAACACATTCTGTTGCAGAGAAACGCTCAAGTGAGCACACACATGAAAACACACACACACACATGTAAACACACACACACACGTACAAACACACACGTACACACATATTGGAATATTATAGAAAGTGCACAAACACCATCTCGGCCGGGGGCCTCTCCCCTCCTCCCTCTCCCCTCCTCCCCTCCCTCTCCCCTCCTCCCTCCCTCTCCCCTCCTTCCCCTCCCTCTCCCTCCTCCCTCCACTCTCCCAGCAGAAGTGATGAGGCTAAATGAGCAATGTCATTCAACACTCATATTCCCAATAACACACCAGCAGCTATTTACAACACAACCAGGTGGCAGACGTGATAAATGTTAACAGAAGAAAAAACTTGTGTGTGTGAGAGAGGGAGAGAGATACAGAGCAAGAGACAGAGAGAAAGAAAGACTGTGTGTGTGAGAGAGAGGACAGAGAGACAGAGTGAGAGAGAGAGACAGAGAGGGTGAGAGAGAGGGTGAGAGAGAGATGGTAGAGAGAGAGGGTGAGAGAGATGGAGACAGAGAGAGGGTGAGAGAGAGATGGAGACAGAGACAGACAGAGAGGAGGGTGAGAGAGACAGAGACAGAGTGAGAGAAAGAGAGAGAGAGAGAGAGAGAGAAGGTGAGAGAGAGGAGGGTGAGCGACTTCTTGGTTCTCCTTATGTGAGCTATCAACAGTCCATCAATTCCCTCCATTATTCCAGCTCTCACATTGGGGACAGTGAGCTCCTCCCCTGCCTGGACCAATCAGGTAGCAGAGAAAACCCTTCTGGCATCAGGAACGCCTTAAAAAACTGGCCACCCCTGAGCATGCTAACGCACACATGCTGCTAACGCACGCGTGTTGCTAACGCACACATGCTGCTAACGCACACATGCTGCTAACGCACACATGCTGCTAACGCACACATGCTGCTAACGCACACTGTTGTGCTGCTGGACCACAACTCTGGGAATGACTCGGTCTCATTTAAAGTCATTACGCTCACTGTGTGTGTGTGTGTGTGCTTTGTTGTGTGTGCAAATGTGTTTTGGTGAGTGTGTATGTTCATTAGGAAGGGATTGTTTCCAAACTGTGGTAGCTGTTGTGAGTGTGTGTGAATATAAGTGTGTGTGTGAGAGAGTGTGTGAATATAAGTGTGTGAGAGTGTGTGTATATATGTGTGTGTGTGTGTGTGTGTGTGTGTGAGAATATAAATGTGTGTGTGTGTAAGAGTGTGTGAATATAAGTGTGTGTGTGTGTGTGTAAGAGTGTGTGAGAGTGTGTGAATATAAATGTGTGTGTGTGTAAGAGAGTGTGTGAATATAAGTGTGTGTGAGAGTGTGTGACTCAGTGTGAAGGTAATAACATGGTCACCAGAGACAGACTCTCCACAGAGACAAAGTCCATCATCACAGGTGATAATTACCCTCACTACTTCATCTCTGATAAACACACACACACATCCTGCTGGCTCAACTCAACAGCTTCTCATTATACGGGTAATAAGCATTGAGATTGAAAAAAAGACTCAATGCAAAACAATATTGTACGTTAAGATCGCTTCCTTGACAACAAACTGAATTATGTTATCGCTGCTATAATTGGCTGGCTGACAGGAAGTAGAGAGGAGAGGGAGGAAGTAAGGCTGAAGTATACTGTCATCTAAGATGTCTGTCTCCTCTCTTTCCCCTCCCTTCTCTCTCTCTCTCTCTCTCTCTCTCTCTCTCTCTCTCTCCTCTCTCTCTCTCTCTATCTCTATCTCTCCTCCCTCTCTCTCTCTCTCCTCCCTCTCTCTCTCTCTCTCTCTCTCTCCTCTCTCTCCTCCCTCTCTCTTCTCTCCTCCCTCTCCTCTCCTTCTCTCTCCTTCTCTCCTCCTCTCTCTCTCCTTCTCTCCTCCCTCTCTCTCCTCTTATCCCTTTCTCTCTCCTTCACTCCTCTCTCTCCTCTGAAACTGATGAGAAACATGCCCTGATGATTAGTGTGTTAACCTATTAGTAGATATGAAGTTAATCAGCGTTATCTGCTAGTTAGTGGGCTCCGGCCTGCTTGGGTCTGTGGGTCCTGCACACGAGACGGCAGGACCCACAGAATCTGACAAAGACCATTTCGGTTACTGTGTGACCCTGACCCAAACCCTGACCACACACACACACACAGACAAACACCCTGACCACACACAGACACACACACACACAGACACACACACACTGGTGTTAGACTCACGGGTTGTTGAGGAAGGCGTGTTTGTTGATGGTCTCGATGACAGACTTGAAGGTGATCTTGGAGGTGAGTGTGTATCCATGCTGAACCATCGGCTCTCCATCAGACCCATCCCAGCAGTCCACTACACACACAGTACACACACACAGTACATACAACACACACACACACAGTACACACACACACAGTACACACACACACACACACAGTACATACACAAACACAGATACAGTTATATAATCACACACACACAAAAGGTAACAGATGACTTCCAGAAATGAGTGTGTGTGGTGAGTGGTGAGAGTGTGTGTGTGTGGTGAGTGTGTGTGGTGAGTGTGTGAGTGATGTGTGGTGTGAGTGTGTGAGTGAGTGTGTGAGTGTGTACCCTCCACGCAGCGGCAGCCAGCCTGCAGCACCCAGGCGTACATGTCGGTCTTGGAGTGAGACAGAAAGCTGGTCTCCGGTCAGGTAGGTGTTGTGTGACGAGGGCGATGTAGTAGCTGCTCAGAGACTGCTGCATGTCCTGGTTTCACCTGCAAGGTGCTCAGGGTTTCAACACATCACACATGGGCTGCGCATGAAGCTGGTGAAGCCTGGAGGAGAGAGAGAGAGAGAGAGAGAGAGGAGAGAGAGAGAGAGGAAGAGGAGAGAGAGAGAGAGAGAAAGAGAGAGAGAGGAATAGAGAGAAGGGAGAGAGAGAGAGAGAGAAGAGAGAGAGAGAAGGGGAGAGAGCGGGAGCCACAGAGAGGAGAGAGAGAGATAGTCAGAGAAGAGAGGAGAGGAGAGATAGAGAGAGAGACGAGAAGAGAGAGCGAGAGTAGGGGGGGAGAGAGACACAGGAGAGAGGGAAGAGGGACAGAGAGAGAGCAATAGATGAAGGGACACACACATAGAAGGGTTAATCTGGGGTGTGCAGGGCAGGCATCAGAACTCCCTTCTCTGATTGGTCAGGACACAGGTGACATGATTAGGAGGCAGGTCCTCCAAAGAGGATTACCCCCTCTCTCTCCCCCCCTCTCCCCCTCGTCTCGTCCTATCCTCCCCTCTCCTGTTCTCCTCCTATACCCCTACAAAACCTCCACACCTCTCTGCACACACCCTTTCTCTCTCTCTCTCTCTCTCTCTCCTTCTCTCTCTCTTTCTCTCTCTCTCTCTCTTCTCTCGCTCTCATCTCTCTCTCTCACTCCTCTCTCTCTCTCATCTCCATTTCTATCACTCCCACCGCTTTAACAGCCTGACTGAAGAGCCATCAGTCCTGGAGAGTGTTATGTGCAATATTAAACATCCATGTCTTATTAAAGAGTTCCTGGCAGTAACATACTGTCCTCATATGGAGCCACCACCAGGGAGACCTGCTGTGCACACATGCTGTACATCACAGCTAGGGAGGGTCAGGGATGGAAACAGACCACACAGGAGGGGGACAGAAGAAGGCAGTAGCACAGCAGGCAGGGAGAGAGAGAGAGAGAGAGTGCGTTTATGTGTGACAGTGAACTGGGGAGGGGGGGGGGGTGACTAAAAGGGAGGGAGGGAGAGTGGGAAAGAGAGAGGATGGAGAGGGAGAGGGAGAGAGGGTGGGGGGGAGATGGAGAGGGAGATGGAGGGTTTACCATCGATACTCAAGATGCCTTTCTGCTTGTTTTCATCAGAAGCCTCAAACTTCTCGATGACGTCCAGACAGTATTCTGTGGTGACTCCGCTCATCTGGGGGAGAGGGGGAGAGACAGACATGTTAGGGAGGGCGGGAGGGAGATAAAGGGGTGAACAGAGGTATGAAGAGAGACAGACATGAGATCCAGCTCTACCAACAGGCAGGCAGGCTTAGACTCTGATGAGATCCTGAGATAGAGGCTTCAGTGAGATGGATGAAGAATGCAAAAACACAGGAGAGAGACAGATGTAGGGAGAGATAAAGTTAGAGAGAGAGAGAGAGAAAGAGAGAGAGAGAGGAGAGAGAGAGAGAGAGAGAGAGAGAGAGAGAGAGAGAGAGAGGAAGAACCCGTGATGAATGGGTTTGTTCCAGCCTGGTTCTCATAGCAGATAGCTGAGACAGAAAGGGAGAGGGAGGGAGAGAAAGGGAGAGGGAGGGAGAGAAAGGGAGAGGGAGGGAGAGAAAGGGAGAGGGAGGGAGAGATTCTGCTTCTACCGTTAGAAAATGGGTTTCCTCGGCTACAACACTACAATTTAAACCAAAGTTATTGATTTGTGTTGTCAATTTAAAACAATTTTGCGTGAATCATTACCTCAATTGGTCGCTGATCTCAATTCCTTTAGTTAAATCAATGTTATATTTTTTTCTGAGTAGTTTCAGAAATACACTCAGTGTCAAAAGCTAAACCAAACTACATCCATGTGGACGAACATGTCAGTTATTACAAGGTAGGCCATCCTGTGGCTGTATCTTATTGGCTGGATAATTCACTCTTTTTATCATCTCAAAGCCCACTGGCTGGACAACCCACTCACTAAAACCCAATGGCCAGCCCTCTACATCTGACCTCTGACCTTTTGCTCGGTGCGCAGGAAGTTGGCGAGCTCGTCGGCGGTGAGGTTGTCCTTCCTGTCGCTGTAGGCCATGAGCAGCAGGAACAGGTCACGGCGCAGTGACATCATCTTGTAGAAGACGGAGAACTCCTCGTAGGTCAGCGTGCCCTGCTGGTCGTCCGAGTCCGCTTCCTGCCAGCGACACGTCAGCACCACGTTACACACCGCCCGCGCTGACAACCTAGCAACTTTTGACCTTCCCTAGCGACAACTCATCTTATCTAGCGACAACTCATCTTATCTACACATCTTATCTAGCGACAACAAATTTTATCTAGCGACAACTCATCTTATCTAGCGACAACTCATCTTATCTAAATCCGCTGCTTTTGGCTATCTCCGTTCTGGTCGTTGATCAGCAAGATAACTGTCATTGTTCTTTCGTGTTGTCATAGCCGCCAATCATGTTAAGTTACCTGACTCTGGTCTCTCTGACTCTGGTCTCTCTGACTCTGGTCTCTCTGACTCTGGTCTCCCTGCTCCTGGTCTCCCTGCCCCTGGTCTCCCTGCCCCTGGTCTCTCTGACCCTGGTCTCCCTGCCTCTGGTCTCTCTGCCTCTAAAGCTTCTTGCCTCTAAAGCTTCCTGACTCTGGTCTCTGTGTGACTGAGCAGGGCCACTGGCCTCTCCAGGCCCAGACAACAGCATCAGCCAGGATGCAGGATGCAACCAGCATCAGCTGGTTGTGTTCTAACACACCAGCAGCAGGCTGGGACAGACTCCTCCAGTCAGGAGAGACGGTTCTGTTCCACCTTCAGGGCTTTGTCTCCGCTTTCGTCTCTAGGGGGCTTGGAAGCCCAATTAGACTGCAGCTTTATAATTGCGTTAATACAAAATGTAATGCAAACTGACTGGATCATTAATAACAATATTTCTGCTCTGATTCTTTTAATACTTATGATTCAAGGCTCATACACACACATAAACAAATATATAATGTGTGTGTGTGTGATCCCATCCTTCTGGTAAGTCTATGTGATGGGACACCTCGTGTCTCCATGTCACCCTCCTCAGGAGGTGATGAGATCTGACAGACATGAACCTCACAGCAAAGGCACCATGGCCTTTGCTGTGAGGCCATGGTGCCTCACAGCAAAGGCCATGGTGCCTCACAGCACTCTCTCTCCTCAGGACACTTTCCCTCTATTATTCTCTGTCACCTAAGGTCATGTGACCCACTTCTACTAATCTGTCTGTCTGGCTGCCTACCTGCCTGCCTGCCTGCCTGTCCTGTCCTGTCTGTCTGTCTCTGCTTGCCTGCCTGTCTGTCTGTCTGTCTCTCTCTGCCTGTCTGTCTGTCTCCCTGCCTGCCTGTCTCTCTGCCTGTCTGTCTCTCTGTCCTGCCTGTCCTCTCTGCCTGCCTGCCTGTCTCTCTGCCTGCCTACCTGTCTGTCTCTCTGCCTGTCTGTCTGTCTCTCTGCCTGTCTGTCTGCCTGCCTGTCTGCCTGTCTGCCTACCTGGAACAGCTGCTTCACCTTCCTCCTGGGCAGGTTGACGTTCATCTTGTGCAGCAGCTGGTGGATCTCCTCCATGTTCAGGAGTCCGTCTCCATTCTTATCTGCCTCCTCAAATGTCTGCCTCATCCACGTCACACAGGTCAAGGAGGACACACGCGTGTGTGTGAGTGTGTGTGTGTGACTGTGTTTGTGGGCAGGGAGGGGGGGGTTTGTAAAGAGGAGAAAAAAAACTCTGGACATTTCTTTAGCATCACAAGCATTTCTTTGTGTGTGTGTGTGTATGCATGTGTGTGTGTGTGTCTATGCGTGTCATCATGTGTGTGTTTGCGTGTGTGTGTGTCTATGCGTGTCATCATGTGTGTGTTTCCATGTGTGTGTGTCTAGGTGTGTTGTCATGTGTGTGTTTGCATGTGTCTATGTGTGTCATCATGTGTGTGTGTTGTCATGTGTGTGTGACAGCCAGGGTTTCTCAGCAGGATATTGGTCGTGGGTGCGCTGGCGTTTGGCCAGGGAGTCCTCGTCGCTGATCCCGGCCATCAGGTACCTGAGACCGGTCAGCCAGGTGCGTGTCTCCTCTGGACTGGATGTCACCAGGTCCAGGGACTCCATGTGGTTGCCATGGTAAACGGTGAAGCAGCAGGCGGGGTCGAAGCCGCCCTCCGCGTGCCGGTGGAAGATGTCGGACTGACGGCCCTCCGTCACCTTGTACAGCGAATCAATGGTGACTATGGAGAGAGGAGGCGGGGTTTAGAGAGAGAAGGGGCGGGGTTTAGGGAGAGAGGGGGCGGGGTTTAGGGAGAGAGGGGGCGGGTGTAGAAGGAGAGAGACAGTGAGCTCACAGTTTGGTTTGAAGATAAAGAAGTAAATGGCGACTTATTTCCTTGTAGGAGGAAGAAAGGATTAGTTTCCCTTAATGTTTGTGCAGAGTGTTTGTTTTTTCTTGGAGGAGAAAAGTAAAGATAACTATGAAAGCAGACAGCAACTGCAGCAAATAAATAAATAAATAAACTTTAAAGCTTTGAGAGGAAGACTGTCTCCTAATATCTCTAGGCCCCTAATGGAAACACACAGATTTGCATGTGCCTCCAACAGCACTACGCGGTAGCGAGGGTGGAGTGCGTTCTAGTCTGTTCCTTTTGTTGAGAGGCAGACTGCCTCTAGTAAGACATGTCCTGTCCTGGGACATGTCTTACTAGAGGCAGACTGCCTCTAGTAAGACATGTCCTGTCCTGGGACACTTACACACACATTCACACATTCACGTACGCGTATGTGAAGTGTGTATGTGTGTAGATGAGTGTGTGTGTGTCTGTACATTTTGTGCATTAGATAATCCTCTTAGTTCTTCTCCATTTACATGATTACAGAACAAATAGAGCCTCTTCCACTGTTGTTAGTCTGTGTGTGTGTGTGTGTGTGTACATGAGTGTGTGTGTGTACATCAGTGTGTGTGTGTGTACATGAGTGTGTGTGTGTACATCAGTGTGTGTGTGTACATCAGTGTGTGTGTGTGTACATGAGTGTGTGTGTGTACATAAGTGTGTGTGTGTACATCAGTGTGTGTGTGTACATCAGTGTGTGTGTGTGTACATGAGTGTGTGTGTGTACATCAGTGTGTGTGTGTACATCAGTGTGTGTGTGTGTACATGAGTGTGTGTGTGTACATCAGTGTGTGTGTGTGTACATCAGTGTGTGTGTGTACATCAGTGTGTGTGTGTGTACATCAGTGTGTGTGTGTACATCAGTGTGTGTGTGTGTACATCAGTGTGTGTGTGTACATCAGTGTGTGTGTGTACATCAGTGTGTGTGTGTGTACATGAGTGTGTGTGTGTACATAAGTGTGTGTGTGTGTACATGAGTGTGTGTGTGTACTTACTCTTGGCCTTCTCGCTCTTGCGGGAGGGCTTCCACCGTATGCAGGAGCGATGGTCGTCCAGGTAAAACAGCCTGACCAGGCCTTTAGACCCCGCCTTCAGCTTCACCATCTGGGTCCCCGACTGCATCACACTCATGCATCGCTCCACTGGAGGGAGACACACACACACACACACAGGTTAGTATGGTTTCATACTTTAGTATCCCGAGGAGTGGGTACTCTGATCAACAGAGGTGATGTCTGTGAAATATAGATTCTGGAGGACTGCTTTCCTGAGATCCACAAAGAGCAGGAGTGGAGGTGAGGAAAGGGGAGGGGGGAGAGGGGAGGTGAGGAAAGGGGAGGGGGAGAGAGGGGAGGGGGGGGGGAGTGGAGGTGAGGAAAGGGGAGGGGGAGACAGAGCTCCAGGAAACAGAGAGCGTGTGTGTGTTAGAGGAATAAATCCACAGGGGGTTATGAGAGCATCTCTAAAGAAGCTGCAGTCCTCAAACCAATGAGCACGTCTGATGCAACATCACTATGTTCCTCAGTAACACACGCACACACACACACACACACACACACACACACACACACACACACACACACACACACACACACACACACAGGCTCAGCATGATTTGACATGGAAAAGTAAGTTGTTTTTTTACAGAGTTTGACAAAACACCAACCAGCAGAGAGATGGAGGCAGGAGAGATGGAGAGGTAAGAGAGATGGAGAGAGAGATCAGAGTTCAGATATGTAAAATGCTTCCTTGCAGCTCTCTCCCCCAGAGACCAGACTGAGGCTCCACCTCCACACCTCCACAGTGCTCTGTCTGTGTGGAGGTGTGGAGGTGCGTGCTCTGAGAGCACCTCTCCTTCATTCTCCTGACAGGAGCTAGGAGAGGAAGGAGGAGGAGGGGAAGATATGCTTTTAAGAAAAATGAGGAGAGAGACAGAGAGAGTGACAGACAGAGAGAGGCAAAGAGAGAGAGAGGCAAAGAGAGAGAGACAGAGAGACAGAGAGAGAGAGAGAGAGAGAGGGTAGGGAGAGAGAGAGGGAGAGAGAGAGAGGGTAGGGAGAGAGAGAGAGGGAGAGAGAGAGGGTAGGGAGAGAGAGAGAGGAGAGAGAGGGTAGGGAGAGAGAGAGGGAGAGAGAGAGAGGGTAGGGAGCGAGAAAATAGAAGAAAGAAAATGGAGACAAACGAGACACCGTTCACCATCAAAACACATAATTCCAAAATAGATTCACTGTTTGTGAATATCAGAACACTTTTGCCACATGTCCAATTGTGTAGAATAAGTGAAATAAAATGAAAATGTATTAAGCTCTTGTTTAACAGGTTTAAGAATCCTCTTTTCCTCCATGTGTTTCTACCTCTGAGGTGATGGCTGATTGGATAAATCAAGAGCAATCAATCAAAATCAACACCTGCCCTATCATTATTCATCTCGTTCACTATGGTAACGGCCCACATTTGTAGTCCCTTGACCTTCACCCTCCCCTCCCCCCCTCTCTCTGTCCCCCTCCCTCCATCCCTCCCTCCCTACTCTCTCATTCCTCCCTACCTCCCTCCCTACCTCCCTCCTCTCTCATCCCTCCCTACCTCTCTCCTCCCTCCCTCCCTCCATCCCTCCTCTCTCCCTCCCTCCCAGCACACCAACATACATGTTCTTGCTTCTCCCTCTCCTGGTCCTGAGAGCCAGGGGAGCCAGGGGAGGGGGGACAGAGAGGACAGCCAGCCCGAGGACGAGAGGCCTGCCCTGGGAAGAGAGATGCTTATTGCCCCCCTGAGGGTCCAAGATGCTGGTGTGACTGGATCTTGTACAGTCTGATTAATGGCAGGATTCAACCAGGAGTAATGGGCTTCATCCACATCTTAACCTTTCCCAGATATCACTCCGCCTTCCCTTCTTCCCTCCCTCCCTCTCAACCCTTCCATCCCTCCCTCCCTCTATCCTCTCTTCTCTCCTTCCCCTCCCTCCCTCCCTCCCTCCCTCTATCCTCTCTTCTCTCCTCTCCTCCCTCCCTCCCTCATCTCCCTCACGTTCCTGATGGGAATCCCCCTGTAAGTAGGGGTGTGTGTCTGTGTGTGTTGTGGTATTGTGTGTGCGTGTGACAGTGTGTGTGTGTCTGTGCACGCGCGCGTGTGTGTGTGTGTGCGAGTGTGTGTGCAGGCACAGAGGTGGTGGAGATGCAGCATCAAAGCAGTGTTATGAGACAGGCTCGGCTGAATCAAACACAACATAATGAGGTCAGAGAGAGAGCGGGCTGATTGGAGACATACACACACACACACACAGAACAAAGCTGAGACCGAGTGTCAGTCCAGGTCAGAACACACACACACATCCTCATCATCCATCTCATCTTCATCCACCTCATCCATCTCATCCACCTCATCCTCATCATCCATCTCATTCATCTCATCCACCTCATCCACCTCATCCTCATCCACCTCATCCACTCAGACCTCAGCATGCTCATTCACAACTGACTGACCAAAACAACATGTCACTAACATCCAACTTCTCACAATATAATCATAATAATAGTAATATTCACAATAACAATAACTGATCTGGAATGTGATTTTGAAGGTCTGGTTTCTTGAAGCATACAGAAGGAGAGATGTGAGGAAGTGATGAGAGAGGAAGATCATTATTTATTGAGACCTCCATATATTCATATTCCCCTGCATCCGGGTGTATGCAGGGGAATGCATGCAGTATTCATGTTGAGACATCACACTCCACACACACTCCTCACACTCCTCACACACACACAACCACACACTCCTCACACACACACACAACCACACACTCCTCACACACTCCTCACACACACACTCCTCACACACACACACCCACACACTCCACACACACTCCTCACACACACACAACCACACACTCCTCACACACACACAACCACACACTCCTCACACACACACTCCTCACACACACACACAACCACACTCACACACTCCTCACACACACACACAACCACACCCACACACTCCTCACACACACACACAACCACACTCACACACTCCTCACACACACACACAACCACACACACACTCCTCACACCACACACTCCTCACACACACACACAACCACACCCACACACTCCTCACCCACACACTCCTCTCACACACGCCACCCGGCCAGCACTGCTGCTAACAGAACATCAGATCATGGTGAGGCCTCCTTCGTGGATGAAAGTTCCAGATGAGTCCAGAAAAACCAGCGGGGCGCAAGGGTCATTAAGACGGTTTATGGAGAAAGCGGAACCTGAGACATCAATTGGTTGAACACGCTGCGTGAACAAGCAAACGTGTGTACACACACACAGTCACACACACACACTTACTCAGTCGTACACACACAGAAACACACACAGAAACACACATATACAAGAACACACACACACACAGAAATGCACACACACATACAGGGAAAAAAACGCCTGTACAAAGAAGCACACAATCCATACCCAAAACATGCAAACACACCAATAAACATCAGCTCCTAGCAGCACAAACAGGAGGTGACACACAGGAAGTGACAAACAGGAAGGGACAGAGCCAGAGAGAGATTCAGGCTGCTCTGCTCTGTTTACACTTTGTCCTCCACCAGTATAAACACACCTGCAAGACTATTTCTGTTTGCACAAGCACACACCCACACACATGGACACACACACACAGACACACACATGCACACACACTCACACACGCACACTCACATAGACACACACACACACTCAAATAGTTACACACACTCTCTCTGACACACACCAACACACACATTATCTCTTACATAAATACACTGTCTCTCTCATACTTTGCATCATACACAAATACCAACGTTGTGTCTCTCACTCACACACACACACACACACTCACCCATCTGCATGAGTCTGCATTTCTGCGGGACCGCCACACTGCCTCCCACATGGTAGATCCTATAGGCCAGGAGGGTCGCCACGGTAACCACGGTGGACCTCTCGGCCGGGCCACAGAACACGGAGGACTTCCCCCTCCTCCCGCCCAGCGCCCCGGAGCGCACCACCGGGCCACAGAACACCTCCATCCCCCTACAGCCCCCACCCACCTGGCCTGCTACCACCTGACCTGCTACCACCTGACCTGCTACCATCTGACCTGCTACCACAGGTTCCACAAAACGTTCCGACAGAGGTTCCACAGGTCCCACCAGAGGTTCCACCAGATGTTCCAACACAGGTTCCACTAGAAGCTGCACCACAGGTTCCACCAAAGCATCTACCAGAGGTTCTATCAGAAGTCCCAACAGAGGTTCCACTAGACGTTCTACCAGCAGTTCCACTGAGATCCAGACGGACTCCACGGGGCCACGGAGGCCGTCTCTGCCCTCGGAGGCCGTCTCTGCCCTCGGAGGCCGTCTCTGCCCTCGGAGGCCGTCTCTGCCCTCGGAGGCTGCCCTTCTCTGGGTGTGGACCCACCAAGACCAGCCCTGGTCCCACAGCTTCCCAGACACCAGCCAGACGCCCCACACATCAGTCTGCTCTCCTCCTGGTGACTGGATCACGGAGCTGACAGCACTGATGTGTCACACACACAAACACTCCGCCCTCCACCTCTTTCCTGGACATCTGCTCTCCTCCTCCCCCTCTGCTCTCCTCCTCCCCCTCTGCTCTCCTCCTCCCCCTCTGCTCTCTGATGCTCTGAAGCCCCTTTGAACATGTGTTGCTGTGTGTGTGTTTGTGTATATGAGTGCAGTGCATGAGTGTCTGTGTATATATGAGTGTGTGTAGGTGAGTGTTAGTGTGTGTATGTATGTATGTATGTATGCATGTGTGTGTGTGTGTGTGTGTGTGTAACAGCATGCTGCCTATAATGGAGATTAACAAGCAGGAGAGCCTTTAATGCATTCATATTGTTCTCTCCATTAAACGCATAATGGAGAATAAAGGCACATTCACCAGATGTGTGTGTCTGTGTGTGTCTGTGTGTGTCTGTGTGTGTCTGTGTGTGTCTGTGTGTGTCTGTGTGTGTCTGTGTGTGTCTGTGTGTGTCTGTGTGTGTCTGTGTGTGTCTGTGTGTGTCTGTGTGTGTCTGTGTGTGTCTGTATGTGTAAAGCAGCCAAACCAAATTACATTCTCCTCTCTGCTACAAATGCAACATCAGTCCAGGTTTCACACTTTAAGACTTTTGCGAGACATTCTATGTTGATATCCTCTTCATGTTCCACAGCTGGACTGCAGGTTCCATCATGTTATTGGATGTTCCATCATGCTATTGGATGTTCCATCATGTTACTGGATGTTCCATCATGCTACTGGATGTTCCATCATGCTATTGGATGTTCCATCATGTTATTGAATGTTCCATCATGCTATTGGATGTTCCATCATGTTATTGGATGTTCCATCATGTTATTGGATGTTCCATCATGCTATTGGATGTTCCATCATGTTATTGAATGTTCCATCATGCTATTGGATGTTCCATCATGTTATTGGATGTTCCATCATGTTATTGGATGTTCCATCATGCTATTGGATGTTTCATCATGCTATTGGATGTTCCATCATGTTAGTGGATGTTCCATCATGCTATTGGATGTTCCATCATGCTATTGGATGTTCCATCATGTTATTGGATGTTCCATCATGTTAGTGGATGTTCCATCATGCTATTGGATGTTCCATCATGTTATTGGATGTTCCATCATGTTATTGGATGTTCCATCATGCTATTGGATGTTCCATCATGTTATTGGATGTTCCATCCTCTCACCACCTTACCAGGCCTCGTACCTGACTGTGGTGCTCAGAACTCCAAACATAACACCATACTCTACTGAGAGGAGCACACTCACACACCAACACATACACACATCATCCCCCACATACACCATCACCCACAGACGTACCAACACACACTCCACTAACACACACTCCACCAAGTGGAATACATAACTGCTCTTCACATGAGGATGCCTGTGAGATGTGTGCAGGAGTGTCTGAATATAGCCGTGATGACTCAGGTGAGTCCTGCTGCAGCGAGAAACAGATATGGTTACAGAAGTGTGTGAAAGGGTTCTAAAACCAGCAGCAGTGTGAAAGCGTTTCTCCGGTAGAATGTCAACAACACCAAACCATCGCTCCCATCATCACATGGCAATGGTCTAAACACCATGTGATCCACTGCAAGACATAAACCCTGGCTCTCTCTCTCTCTCCCCTTCTACATATATTTAAGAGGCTTAAGCTGTTAAGAGTCCAGCGCTGTGTGACCTGTGATGATGGGTTAGGACTACTGGGTGTGTTTGTGTGTGCATGTTTGCGTGTGTGCATGCGTGTGTGTGTTGCTGTGCTCTCTCTCCTGTCTAACACACGGTCTCTCTCCTGTCTAACACATGGTCTCTCTCCTGTCTAACACACGGTCTCTCTCCTGTCTAACACACAGTCTCTCTCCTGTCTAACACACGGTCGCTCTCCTGTCTAACACACGGTCTCTCTCCTGTCTAACACACGGTCGCTCTCCTGTCTAACACACGGTCTCTCTCCTGTCTAACACACGGTCTCTCTCCTGTCTAACACACGGTCTCTCTCCTGTCTAACACACGGTCTCTCTCCTGTCTAACACACGGTCTCTCTCCTGTCTAACACACGGTCTCTCTCCTGTCTAACACATGGTCTCTCTCCTGTCTAACACATGGTCCACGACCTCCCTCTGCTCCACGTGCTACAATTGGATTTCCCAGGACCCCCTGGGGGGGCGAGTGAGGAGGCAGGAGTATGAATAAACAGGAAGACAAGGGTAGCATCTTAATACACACAGACACACACCCTCCCAAGCTGGTAATGGGCTCCCAGAGAGACACCGTGCTTACATCAAAGGAGGGTGGTGAAGGGTGTTTGGTGTGTGTGTGTATAATTCTGCTTCTCCAACATTCCATTGGCTCTCCAATCTCTGGGCTGGGAGGATGGGTGTGTGTGTGTGTGTGTGTGTGTCTCTGGGCTGGGAGGATGTGTGTGTGTGTGTGTGTGTGTGTCTGGGCTGGGAGGATGGGTGTGTATGTGTGTGTGTGTCTCTGGGCTGGGAGGATGGGTGTGTATGTGTGTGTGTGTCTCTGGGATATGAGGATGGGTGTGTATGTGTGTGTGTGTCTCTGGGATATGAGGATGGGTGTGTATGCGTGTGTGTGTCTCTGGGATATGAGGATGGGTGTGTATGTGTGTGTGTGTCTCTGGGATATGAGGATGTGTGTGTGTGTGTGTCTCTGGGATATGAGGATGTGTGTGTGTGTGTGTGTCTCTGGGATATGAGGATGGGTGTGTATGTGTGTGTGTGTCTCTGGGCTGGGAGCATGGGTGTGTGTGTGAGTGTCTCTGGGCTGGGAGGATAGAGATATCTCTGGCAGCTGACTCCATAGTTTCCTTCTGATCTCCACAACTTCACAGGGAGGAAGAGGGAAAAAGAGGAGAGGAGAGGAGAGGAGAGAGAGAGAGAGGGAGTGGAAGAGTGAGAGAGAGTGAGAGTGGGAGAGTGAGGGAGTTGGAGAGAGAGAGTGTGAGTGAGTGATAGAGTGTGACAGTGTGTGTGAGTGAGAGAGAGAGAGAGAGAGAGAGAGAGAGAGAGAGAGAGAGAGAGAGACCACCAGAGTGGTAGAGTGGGGGAGTGGGAGAGTATATCCATATTAGACATTCTCTGCTGATATCCAGTTCTCCAAAGCGCACCACTGGAGCTAGCCAGCTACACCTGCTAGCTACCAACCAGTTAGCTGATACTTTGTTTGCTTTGTCTCCCCTGTATTTGTGCTGTTGAGATGGTATTGTGGTGGGACTGATCGATTATTAAAGCAATAAACCAGGAGAGGGGTATCAAATGAAGATAATAAGTCTTAATAATGCCTTTAAATATCCGGACGTTTGGATGATTGGAGTGGAATGATTGGAGAGAATAACCCTAGGCGTGACCTGCCAGGTGTCAGGTGGCGTCCTCCTGCCACCCTGCAGGCCAGGTGGTTCTCTCTCTACTTACAGTGCAGATATCACAAGATAGAGACGTTGTTACTGATAGGAATGATCGCTACATGACGCTTCTTGCATACAGTTGCCTTTGTCAATCTGGCATTAATTTCTTTTTTGACAGAGTGATTATTTCATTAGAACTTTTGTTGTGTAGCCCTTCAATCATTCAGCAAAATGTAATTTTGCAGTCTGACACACGTTAGACTAGCCTGGTCCTAACCAGACTCTCGTACATTTCATTTGTACAGAGAGTCTGGCCTCGCTCCATTGACAAGCGTTGACTTCCTTGTAGGCGGGTACTCTGTTGAAGTTTAAAACTACTGGATCTGCCCAGAGCCACTCTGATCTGCCATAACCAATCGCTAGCGTTCGAAACACATCAGAAACACACAGGGACATCAGAAACACACAGGGACATCAGAAACACACAGGGACATCAGAAACACACAGGGACATCAGAAACACACAGGGACATCAGAAACACACAGGGACATCAGAAACATTCAACGGTCTAATGGTCCAGTAGCCTATTGTCAAAATGAAAGCCAAGTGTACTGCATGTAGAAAATAGCACAGTCAGAAGTGTGGACCTGTGACAGTGGAATGCTCTGTATTTACCAGGCACAGTGCAGCTAACATCAGCTAGTCATGGTGAACAATAATAACATCTCAACTATAGTATTACATAGTACATAGTACAGCGCAGCAAAAACAACATCCTAATGATGTCGCAAGTGCAACATCAAACAAATTACAAATGATTTCTAGACTGTTCAGGAAGAGGGATAGAAAACCTAAAGATTCAAATGTTCCTAGCTTGGAGAACTACAGCTTATGAAGAGGAGGGGAGAGGAGGAAGGGAGGAGAGGGGAGGAGAGGGGAGGAGAGGGGAGGAGAGGGGAGGAGAGGGGAGGACGGGAGGAAAGGAGAGGAAAGGACATGTCTGAGCCCATATTGGCTTCTTTGCCCTGAAGCAATATAGTAAAGAGAGAAGGAGAAATACACCGCGAGAAAGAGAGGAAAAGAGCGAGGGGGAGATAGAGGGGGAAGACTTTTGACTTTTAAAGATACAGAGGGAGGAAGAGAGAGAGAGAGGGAGAGAGAGAGGGGGGAGAGGGAGGGAGGGAGGGAGAGAGGAAGAGAGAGAGAGACAGACAGAGAGAGATAGACACAGAGAGAGAGAGACACAGAGAGAGACACAGAGAGAGAGAGACACAGAGAGAGAGAGAGAGAGAGAGAGGAGAGAGAGAGAGAGAGAGAGAGAGAGAGAGAGAGAGAGAGAGAGAGAGAGTGCTGTGATACATCATCATCATCAAGAGTAGGAAAGGAGGAAACGTATTTTACATGAAAAAGCCATTTGCTTCATGTGGAGTGGATTAGCAACAGTGATCTCTCTCTCTCTTCCTTTCTCTCTCTCTCCCTTTCTCTCTGCCTCTCTCTTTCCCTTTCTCTCTCTCTCTCCCCTCCCTTTATCTCTGCCTCTCTCTCCCTTTCTCTCACTCTCTCCCTCCCTTCTCTCTTTCCATTTCTCTTTCTCTCTCACACACACATACAAACAGACACAATTTTACAAACACATGTACAAGAATATATTCAGGAAAAGATATACCTCTATCTTTACAAAATAAACACACACACACAGAGAGTGGGGAGGAGGGGCAGCAGCTTAGGAGAGAGGGCTGCACCGATACAAACTGCCAGTGATAAAACACACACACACAGACAACACAACACACAGATCACACACAATGAGAAGAAACACACACACACAGAACACACACATTCACAGGACACACACACACTCATACAGGTGCTGGGGTGTGTACACGCCTGGGTATTTACACAGAGGTGCTGTCAATAAAAATGTATCGACATCGATCTACTTCCTACCATCCATCAGCCCGAAACATTGTTTATGTAAACCTGAGCGCCGGGAGAGAGGAGGCCAGAACATGACATGGGGGAGATAGAGAGAGAGGGACAGACAGATAGTGACAGAGAGAAAGAGAGAGGCAGACAGAGGGGAGAGGGAGGGGAGAGAGACAGAAGGGGGGAGAGAGAGAAAGAGAGAGAGAGGAATCAGGGGGGTGCAGGTCGACCAGGTGGAGCTGGCATATATACCCTGCAGACTTCACTTTGTCACCCTAAAACCCCATGTCATGGCGACCGTTACTGGAGGCT
>CM042852.1:16419183-16496683 GCA_023658055.1 Thaleichthys pacificus | reverse complement strand
TACCCTGGGACCCACCCACCATCCAGCACATACCTGGAGAACACCTGGAGAACCCTTCCCTGGTCCACACACACCTGGAGAATCCTGCACTGGTCTACACACACTGGAGAAGTCTGCCCTGGTCCACACACACCTGGAGCACTCTGCCCTGGTCCACACACACCTGGAGAACCTTTCCCTGGTCCACACACACCTGGAGAATCCTGCCCTGGTCCACACACACCTGGAGAACTCTGCCCTGGTCCACACACACCTGGAGAACCTTGCCCTGGTCCACACACACCTGGAGAATCCTGCCCTGGTCCACACACACCTGGAGCACTCTGCCCTGGTCCACACACACCTGGAGAACCTTGCCCTGGTCCACACACACCTGGAGAATCCTGCCCTGGTCCACACACACCTGGAGAATCCTGCCCTGGTCCACACACACCTGGAGAACTCTGCACTGGTCCACACACACCTGGAGAATCCTGCCCTGGTCCACACACACCTGGAGAACCTTGCACTGGTCCACACACACCTGGAGAATCCTGCCCTGGTCCACACACACCTGGAGAACCTTGCACTGGTCCACACACATGGAGGAGGGGTAAGAGATGGCTGGGGGAGATGGGGGAGGGGTAAGAGATGGCTGGGGGAGATGGGGGAGACATGACAGGAGAGGTTCCTGCAGCTGGAGGAAAGACAGGCTGAGGATTCAGTTGTGTTGAGGCGTTGTCCTGGGTTTTAGAATGTATGTTGTGGTTCTGAACAGCCTCACAATGAAACACCACATCGCCCTCTGGTGGCTGTTAGGTGGAATTACAAAAAGAGGTTAGGGCTGGGAAACACTTGAAAAGTCTGTGTGTTTCTCTGTGTGTGTCTGTGTTTCTGTGTGTGTGTGTCGTGTTTCTGTGTGTGTGTCTGTGTTTCTGTGTGTGTGTCTGTGTTTCTGTGTGTGTGTCTGTGTTCTGTGTGTGTGTCTGTGTTTCTGTGTGTGTGTCTGTGTTCTTGAGTGAAACTCACCGTGAAAGATGCTGTTGTCTGTGAGGAAGTGACGACAGTACTTAGGCTCCCCGGTCCTGCTCACCACCCAGGCACTCATGATGTAGGGTGGGGAGGGGGGGGGGGGGGGGGGCGGGAGGGGGAGGGAGTCTGTGAGTCCTGACAAAAAGAGAGGAAAAGGTAGAATTAGCTTAATATACACGTTTTATTTGGTACCATATAAATAGCATATTTGGAACGTCTGATTCTTCACACGTGAAACCTGACATTTCAGGTTTCAGGGTAAAAAACATCTCAGATGCTTATTAACATGTCCATAGTTAATCACAATTTTTCTAAATAATTATTTCAACCTTTCAAAACGTTTTTTTTCAAAACCTTCTCAAAAAAGAAATCAACTCTTTTTAAACTTTTTTAAACCCACACAGTGAAAGGAGAGAACAGAGAAGCCTAAAACAGATTAAAGCAGAGCACAGTAGTCCTCATCCATGATGCAAACCTTTTGTTTGAAACTTTTTTTCAACCTTTTGAAACTTTTCCCAGCAAATTTATTTTCAACCTTTCTAAACTTTTTTATCTAATCATAAAAAAAAAAACTTTTTAAACTCCATCTCCTCTCATCTGTACCCCTCCCTCTCTCCTCTCTCCTCTTAATATCTCCCCAGAAAACGACCCCTCTTCTCCCTCTGTCCATCTCAGTTTCTCCATTACTGTCTCTCTCTTCTTCTCCTTCATCCCTTCTTCCCTCACCTCCTTGTTGTTCCACCTGTTCCCTGTCTGTCTTCCTGTGATTTACTGACTCCTTACGCACACACACACACACACACTCTCCGGAAGGCCCCGGAGCCTCTCTGGCAGGCGGAGGTGTCTGGTATCAGAGGATGAGTGTGTTGGTGTCTGTCTGGCTCCATAGGCCAGGGGTCAGGGGTCAGGGAATCTCTCTGGGGTGAAAGTGTTTTCCTCTAAACCTGGCTACTTGTGACCCCACAGCAGGAAGGACTCAGCCGTTTCCCACTCCTGTCTCCGCGGCGACCTGTCTGTCAGATGCCTCATAACCCTGCATCATGTGTTCCAGTAAAACAGCTGAAAGTGTCAAGGAGGAGAGGAGGGGAGGAGAAGAGGGGAGAGGAGGGGAGAGGTGAGGTGAGGAGAAGAGAGGAGGGGAGAGGAGAAGAGAGGAGGAGGGGAGAAGAGGAGGGGAGAGGTGAGGAGAAGAGAGGAGGAGGGGAGAGGAGGAGAGGTCAAGTATAGAGATACAGGCAGGAAGAGGTCTTGTCTCCAGTGTGTCTCTCCTGAGTAGAGACTTAGCTTAGTGTTGATGTCTCACAGGAGCGTTAATGAGAGCTCCAGGAGGACTCCACGGTAGGTGTGTGTGTGTGTGTGTGGAGGGCCTCCCTAATGACATACTTACACACTAATAAGGTGCGTGTGACTCAGAGAGGGAAATGGATATCAGGGGAGTTGAGTCTATGGTGTGTGTGTTTATCATGTGACGCAAACACAGTGTGTTGCTTTCCGAGCACCGTCCCTCCAGGTGAATAGCTGCTAATGAAGCTGGTCTGTTGTGAACACAGGTGTGTTGTTGTGAAACAGGTATATGACTACCTCAACAGACTCTGTCTTAGATCTCAACATCAATGATTAACAGAGAGTCATAAACGCTGGATGGAGAATTAACCGAACAAACGTCGTTTTCAACAACAAAAATTGCACACACTCAAAACACATGTACAAACTCTGTCGCACACACACACCCACACATAGACTTGAAGCTCAAACACACACACTTTCTCTTACACACAGACTCGCTGTCTCTCTCACACACACACAACTATATGTGTGGCTGAGGTCTTCTTTCAAACCACAACACCAGCTGTGGTGTTTGAGATAACTCAATAAGTCAGAGGTGACCCATGCCTAAGTGCTCCATCCAGCAGCTCTCAATTAGCTCAGCCTCTGTGTGTGTGTGTGTGTGTGTGTGTGCACATGGGCTGTATTAGAATAACAATCCAATTAAATGACACAAAGAGAGCATCTGTCACTAAAATCAATGTGCCTGAGTACTCCCACACACACTCCACTAAGGTGAGTCGCTAAATTTCACAATCAATATCTCACAACAGCATTTAGGAAGCAGGCTGTTATCCAGGAACTGTCAGTGTTCCACGACAGCAGGGACAGAGAGCATGAGCCTGTGTGTGTGTGTGTGTGTGTGTGTGTGTGTGTGTGTGTGTGTGTGTGTGTGTGTGTGGTGGGGGTCTTGGTTTACAGTGCAGGTCTGAAGATGAGACAGGTCAAGAGGTCACTTCACAGATCTATTTCAAGTTTGCCCCCTCCTCCCAGGTCAGCCAGGCTGGGTCTTTAACTAGCTGTGTGTCGAGGCTCCATGACGCAGGTCAACATTGGAGGACGTCGGCTCAGATCCCTGCAGTATTCTGTTGCTTCCACTCTTCTGAATATCCAGTCAGTTTGACAACCCTGGGTCTGGCTGCATGTTGAATGTGACAGTTCAAATGTAATAATATCATGCGGTTTTCACACACACACACGCGCACACAATCTAGCCACAGCTTACATCATCTGTCCAGCGGACGAGCCAAACTCATCCCTCGTCTGCGATGGGAGAGAGGTTTATTATTCATGATGGGATCACTGCTCCTACAAAGAGTCTTGTGTCCACTCCTACTAGCTCTGAGAACAGCAGCAAGCTGATCCCGTCTCCACAGAGCTACACTCACATAACAGCAGAGTCACATTACACCCCACACATTCCTACACACACACACACACACTCTCACACACATGGGCACACACACTGGTACAGTTACACACACTCTCTCTCTCTCTCTCTCTCTCTCTCCCACACACGGGCAATCACACTGGTACAGTTACACACACACACACAGGCACACACACACACACACCCACACACACACACACACACTGATGGTCTTTATAGTGTGGTGCTCATGTGTTCAGAAGGTCATCCCATCAGTGGGCATGAGAGAATTCATACAAATTCTACAACTGTGTGTGAGTGTGAGCATGTGTGTCTACATGTGTGTCTGTGAGTGCGTAAATGTGAGTGCGTGCGTGTCTGTGGTGTGTGTCTGTGTTGTGTGTCTGTGTTGTGTGTCTGTGTTGTGTGTCTGTGTTGTGTGTCTGTGTTGTGTGTCTGTGTTGTGTGTCTGTGTTGTGTGTCTGTGCTGTGTGTCTGTGCTGTGTGTCTGTGTTGTGTGTCTGTGCTGTGTGTCTGTGCTGTGTGTCTGTGCTGTGTGTCTGTGCTGTGTGTCTGTGTTGTGTGTCTGTGTTGTGTGTCTGTGCTGTGTGTCTGTGCTGTGTGTCTGTGTTGTGTGTCTGTGCTGTGTGTCTGTGTTGTGTGTCTGTGCTGTGTGTCTGTGCTGTGTGTCTGTGTTGTGTGTCTGTGTTGTGTGTCTGTGTTGTGTGTCTGTGTTGTGTGTCTGTGTTGTGTGTCTGTGTTGTGTGTCTGTGCTGTGTGTCTGTGTTGTGTGTCTGTGCTGTGTGTCTGTGTTGTGTGTCTGTGTTGTGTGTCTGTGGTGTGTGTCTGTGGTGTGTATGTGGTTTGTATTTCAGGTAAACAGTCTCCTGTCACTCAGTCTGCTACTCTCTCTCTTCCTCAGCAGGACACAGATCACACATCCTGCAGAATAACACCAGCAGACACCCAGGCCTCCACACACAGCAAGAGGTAAACAGGCTGGCCGCTCACCTTAGCGTCCTAGTCTGAGACGAGTCTGGAAACACCTAGCTATAGACACCGCTGGTGGACCTTCACCCTGCTACTTTAATAGGCTTTTAACATAGTGCTTTGTGGCGCCAAATGTGGGGATAAGGCCAACGGGTTTTTTAAAAAAGGTAAACATGAGCCTTGTCTGATATGCCAACCGCATGAGCGAGGCGAGGCTACACCATTGTACTTTTCTCAACTTTCTGAGCTGAGCTATACTTCGCCGAGTCCGAGGTGGAGTAAACACGCCTTTATCGGTTTACAAACGAGCTCCAGCGGTTTAGGTTCACTTTGACTGACAAAGCTTTGTCTGCCGTTGAGGTTGTGATACGCACAATGAGGTTTATCATTAAGAAGGGGGCGTGCGCTCACACAAGGCCCAGTTTGTCGTATAAACCCCTACGGACGGGAGGAGGTGTCCTCGCGGGACTGCTACCGGCTGGGGGTGATAAAGGCCTTTGTTTCCTCGCATCATTGCTGTTCTGTTGTAAATCGGTGTCGTTAAAGTCACAAAGAAGCGGAGACCTACGCTTGTCAAATGCATAAAATGCTCAAACGTTTAATTTAAATCGACAATGAAATATTGATTTCCAATGTCACATTTTGAATGATGTCACTGGTTGAAAAAACGAAATGAAAATGAGTCCAAAATGAAGCAAAAGTAAACACTCACAGATTTGAAGTGTTATTTTGATTTGAAAAGGAGACCCAAAAAAACTATAATGAGCAAATTAAAGTGAAAAAATATAAATGTTTATCAGTTTGATCGCATAATTGTCACTTATCCTACTTGACAACAAAAAGGAGTGATAGACAGCTAAACCTTATCAACAACGGTAAGATGGTTCTTAACCACATGCTGGCTACTGCAACTGTACCTAAACTGTACTCCAACTATAAGTAGGCTACGTCCAGGATAGGATTTGAAAACAGGCAAGTACACAGTTAGTTTACAAGGTGTGGCATAGAATAACCTGTCAACCAGCACAAATCTTATATAAATAGTTGGATTTTTATGAAAGCGCACCTGCTGTCAGTAGATTCGCCACAAAGAACCGCCAGCTACTTACTTTTGTTAATTTCTTTCGAGCCGCGTCCGGAACGTCACTATGACACCATCCACCAAAACATTACTCCTAACGATTCCTTTCTTCCGTTTCTCAGGCCACAACGGTCAATGTTTGGACAGTCTTGTGCTGTTCCGCTGTCGGGTAGTTTAGTTAAGGAGTACCGGTCTACTGAGGCATGAAGGAGCAAGTCCCATCCGCCACACTCATCATTCAAACGAGCACAGCGAGCGGCCGTCGGTTGAAGGAAAGCACGGAACGGATTTTCTGGATTGTCAGCTTTCCGGACACCGGCGCGACACGCGGTATCCACCATAAAGACGTTTCGTTACAGCCACTTAATCTGTGATTCATGCATTTTTTTCATATCCATCGATCAGTCAAACGACCAAACAGACAACATGAAATCTTTGTTTATAAATAGAGAGAGAGAGGGAGCACTCTGAGTTTGGTGAATCAGGATTAAGGACTTGGTCTGCAACATAACATTATAAAGTTATTTCACTACTAACACAGCAACAGTAAGAAAATGACAACACTGAAACAAACAATATATAGTATGTTAGCTCTGTGCTTTGTGTCCATGTGTGTGTGTGTGTAAACTAGCTGTACGCGTGCATGTTAGCTTTGTGCTTTCTCCCTAGTGACTGGTCAAAGTCTGGCAGCACCAGTGAATTGCACCTTCCAATTCAAACCAGCCATCCAATCAGAAACCACTCCAGCAGCCACAGCCACTGGTAACATTTACACAACAAAAGACAGACTCACTGATTCATCCCCCTCTTAATGTCTCCCCCCTCTCTCCTTCTCTATCCACCCTTCCCTCCCTCATCCCTCCTTCTCTCTCCACCCTTCCCTCCCTCATCCCTCCTTCTCTCTCCACCCTTCCCTCCCTCATCCCTCCTTCTCTCTCCACCCTTCCCCCCCTTCTTCCCCCCCCTGCGCCCCCTCCTCCTATTGGACCCTAACCCCCTCTTTCCCTCCCTAATCTGCCTCTGTGCCGTTAGTTTGATGAACCGCTGCCTTTCACTTCCTTAGGTCCTCCTCTCTTACACACACACACACACACACACACCCCTCACACACCCCAACCCCCACCACACATACATACACCCCTCACACACACCACTTACACAACCCTACTCCCAGACACACCACACACACACAGGTCCACCACACTAAACCCATAGGTCCAGCATGGCACACAATATGGTAAAGAACAATGGTGGCCTGGAATGAAACATCCGTCCGCATCCATGATTCTAGAACCTTCCTGGTTCCCTTCTCTGGCTGTCCTCCGCTCTGGAAGGCTGCTTTACTGACTCTCTCGTTGGTTAACACTTTTATGACCCCCCCGCCCAGCCTGGAGCCTCTCCCTTCTTCTCCAGCAGAGTGGTTTGATGTCTTAGTTCCATCAGGTAAGAGACCTCTTTATGAGCTCTTAAAGCCCCTCTTCTGCTCCAAACACACACAGCTCCCCAGGGAACTTGGGGGGTGGAGGGAGTTGGGGTGAGGGAAGTAAGGGAGAGGGTGGAGGGGTGAGGAAAGGGGTGGGGGAGAGGGTTAAGGGGGAGGTGAGGGGTCGGGTGGAGGGTGGAGAGGAAGGGTGAGAGAGGTGAGGGTGGATGATGGGGGAGGGGGTGAGGAGAGGTAGAGGGGGAGGGAGGAGAAGGAGAGGGGGGGGGAGGAGAGGGGGTGTATGGGGTTTCACCTCTTGATACGCTTTGTCTGCCAGACTAGGCGTTACCATGGTAACGGCGATCTTGGTGAGAGGAACCAGTGGACCCCCACGGTTACGGCCCTGTGACAATGCAACTCTCTTCTCCCCCCCCCCTCCCCCCCCCCCACACACACACACACACACACAGGAGAGAGGGGAACAGAGGGATTTGAGGTGGTGATTTTCTAAAGGAAGTGAGAGCTGGGGGATTATAATAAGGACCTCCTTCAGGGGGACCAGACATCCATTCACTAGAAAATACCCACTTTTCTACATATGAATCCATGGCTTCATTTGAAAAATGAGGTCTGGACACCAAGTAAATATACTGGTTTGGTTTTATATTTGTAAATAGACTGTGAGGAATAAAGTCTGTAACTAGAGTGCAATACAGTTGGGGGTGTTCAGTTTTAAGATTAAAGCCATGTTTAAAACTTTAGGATACACATTACGAGAAAGAGAAGAGAGAGAGAGAGCAAATCTGTGTTTCAAAAGTCCCTCTGCCTCATCCTAGACCTGACAACACAGTCTGAATGTCTTGATAAAACGTGCAACTTTCACTGCTAAAAATATAAACACTTTTACAAGACTTAAGAATCTTGATGACTTTCCTGAACAAACCACTCAGTTGCTTTTCTCCCATCCACCTCTAAACCATGCGGACGCCATCTTGGAATCGTTACAGCACAGTTCGCCTTGACAAGCCTCTAAAGAAGGGGCATTCGGAAAGTCCTGGTCGATCAATTCATCAAGTCCACTTAAAGAGCCTCATTAGGAATCTGACCACCCGGTTTTCTCTGAAGATCCGAGACGCCTTCTCCCATTGGCTGTCCTCCTTCCACAGTCCCCGCCTCTTCCTCTCAGCGCTGACCTCTGATTGGAGGAGCCGTTTGTGGAGGCGCCAGTGTAGGCGTGACTGAGGAGGAAGTCCCCAGACAGGAACTGTGCGGGCGAGTCCCAGCTTCAGCAGCTCCTCGTTCACACTCCTGGCCCACACTGACCCCTGGTGGACAGGAAGGGAATTACGAGGTTGTCACAAGGAGGAAATATTCACAGGTTTACTACTGTACTAACTGCTGTACCGTGTAGAGCACAGGGACAGGTTTGTTTTCAAATGTGGATGGGACACTTTTTATTTTTGGGGGTTTGAGGGGGACAGATTTACTGTTTACAAAAAGTATGTATAATGAAACCTATGTCCCTCCTGTAGAGAACTGGGAAACCTGGGAAAAGCTGATTAATAATACTAATGTGCTAATTTACGCTTTTATCCAAAGTGATGTACTGGGGATATTTGAACCTGTGACTCTTGATCTGCAGTTGGACGTCTTATCACAGGTGATTTCAACCCTGCTCCTGGACAGATACCTGCCTGTAGGCTTCTGCTCCTACACGCACCTGATTCTGACTAGCTGGTTGATCAGGTAACTAGTGTTGAGTCAGGTCAAATACGTCTGATTGGAGCATCAGGCAGCTCTCCAGGATCACCTGATCCACCACTTACTGTGCTGAGAGACACTAAACAGTGCAGAGTCTCCTGGTCCCTGCTGAGGAGCCTCAGCCAGACCACCTGGGTGGGCCTCAGGTTCTCCTCTATCCACAGCCTGGCCTCTGGGGTTAGCTCCACCCCTGCCAGATGCACCGCCAGCCGTGACGAACACACACCTGTGGGCAGAGAAGACGTGAGGCAGGGCTACAGTGCCACAGCTCACACTGTGAGGAAGCAACACACACACACACGCAGACACACACGCAGACACACACGCAGACACACACGCAGACACACACGCAGACACACACGCAGACACACACAATGCAAACAAAGCATTATAGGGATAAATAGATGATAATATGTACGTATAAGCATTTATTTACATGCTTTTAACCAAAGAAACGTCTGTATTTGGCCTCTTGATCTGCAGTCAAACAGCACTCCAAGTGGTCACAGGTTCAATTCCCCACAGGGAAAAACTGAGTGTGAGCACCTGCAGTGGTCCCAATGTCCAGATGGCAACATGAAAACAACAGAAGGTCATGAAGAGATGGAATTGTAGAGTGATTTGATCCACCTAACTGGATAGCAACTCTGAGACTGAATCCCCTAGTTTAAGCACGGGCTCACACAACGCAGTTTAAGTGCACGCTCCAAAACCTGAATTTAATAGCACTGTAGCTATATCATGTCATCGCTAACAGGCTTTGACCAGGAATCCCAGCCTGGAAACGAAAATTAAACACCAGCGGGGGAATAGCGCAGGTGAAGGGCGAAATGTGCCGTCTAGGGAGGGAACACTTATTGGATAAACCACAACAGACAATTTTCAGTCAACGTGACGACGATCACTGAGCCACAATGCCACGCCCTCTGATTAAGGGTAAATTAGATTGTTATCCTTTTAAAAAAATTGAAGGAAGAAAATACTAGGCTATACAATAAGATCAGCGTAGTCCAATAGATTGTAATATAATAATAACACAGAGTCCTAAAGTCAAAGTTGAATTGCCTCTACACTCACTCTCATGCCAACTATCTTTAACACACACACACACACACACTCTCTCTCTCTTCTCTTACGTCTGGTCAGCAGTGTGGAGAGGAGAGGGACGTGGATTGGGACGTGTTCCACTTCCAGACCTTTCTCAGTGATGGATTTGACTCTCCCTCGGAGACTGACATTCTGCTCGATAAAGCGAGCTGGGATCTCAGAAACGGAGTTAAACTTCGTGATCTGAGAAAAAAGAAATGACAGATAAATACAGTGCCTATTTTAATTCTGCACGATTATTCAGTAGGCTACTCTGTCGTCCTAAATAACAATAATTGCAGTGTCGCTGTCCCAATTCTTACGCCAGTATAGTACTGTTTCACTAGTATGTAGCGTTAACAAGTACTTACTAATTTGATACTTCTCGATATTACAATAAGCCCTGCGATAGCGAGCACAGCGCTGGTTTTCTGTTGAAACGTGAAGCACAAAAGTGGTTACAGTCATGGCAGACCTGAATGTAATGTCACAAGTTCAGACTTAAATTTCATATCAGAAGTTTTAGTCCATACCCGGACAATATTCAAATGATCATCAGCAAATTTAGATACAACTGAAACGATGTTATATGGTTCCTTTGCATTCTCCTTGCGAGTCTCCGGCATGTTGAATTGTTGACATTTTATAAAGACGACACTTTTGCTCCGCCCATCTGTGACGTAGTTCTTAAAGCGCTAGAACAACTCTTTTGGCTCAAAGAAGCAAACAAGGATTTAAAATCATCCACATTCAAATTTAGCGTTAATTACACATTTGAATTCACTCTATTTCCACTGTATTTATCTCTCTCAAACACATACACAAAATTCTTACTGCATTTATCACTGTTGTCAAAAAGCTATTTATATTGTTTAATTTATTTTATGTCAAAAATACAAATTTGACCGCAATCCATGACATGGACATTAAAATAAAGGTACTTCTACTTATCTTAACATGTGAATTATAAAGGATTTTTAATACACCAAAGAATAACAGCTGTTATAGACATGCATTAAGACATCATTATCAAAGAAAATCTATATCGTTATGACTTGTGGAACGGTCGCATGACTGATCAAATCAGTAAACTCAGCTCCAAGACATCTACAGTGACGCCTCCACTCACAATACCACTAATTGGCCAATGGGAGCTCGGAGGCAGAGGTGTCCTCCTGTCCGCCATTAAAGAATTCAATCCATGAATTCAAATGGAACCTACAGGACCCAAGAATGAGTTAGCGACAGCTAATACGTAGCAGGCTTTTAACGCTGAATAGACATATCAGCATCGTTGTTTTATCGATTTTTTATCACTTTTAACGATTTTCGTCTGATTCCCGTGGTAATAGGTTATATAATAGTGGCGTGGCTAACTGTTTTGTGTAGTCTTTGGTATGTTAGCTTGATAGCTAGCTAGTTAGCTAAAGTTAGCTGTCTAGCTAACATTAGCTGAGCGATCAGGGGGAGGGGAGAGTTCCTCTGCTCCGAAATGGTGTTAGCTAACGCTAGCCTTGAGTGACTTTTAGCTTTCTTGTGTTCGAGGTGGAGATTATATTGCAGCTATTTCTGTTCATGTAAACGTACTGTTAGACAGCACTATTTATATGTAGCTAGCCCAAAGACAGACAATAGATTATAAGTTAGGTTCAAACATTTGCTAGAGAGCTAGCCAAGCGTAAGCTAGTTAGCTAAAGCTAACGAGCAAACTAGGCTGTTAGCTACCTAGAGCTAATGCTACCTAGCCTTCAACCGGTTGCGTAAATAACTTGTTTGCTAGCTTATCCCATAGCCAACTTAGATGTGCTGAATGGTTTCCATAGATAGTTAGGTGTAGCTACCGTGGCCAAACTTTGCAAAAAATTACTCTTCTTGCGGTGACTGAGACAATGGACTGTACATACACGCTTGTGTGAGAAGATGAGTTCATGTTTTGTACCAAACGGGGCTAGTTTGGAGGATTGCCACTCCAACCTATTTTGCTTGGTAAGACATCATTTTACCTTTAGCTAGCATGCTAGTCATGAGAGACCAGAAAGCCATTTTGGTCTGCCTGGCACCTAAAGCTACTAGCTACACAGCTGACGGGAGGCGCAAGGCCTGCTGTGCTCGATTACAAGTTAGCTTGCAAACAGTTAGCTCGTTTGCATTTTATTTAATCGTTGTGTTATTTGATTGCATACAGCGAGTTTAGATGGTCAGATGTAATTTAACGTCATTCAAATGTATTTACTGGTCAAATGAGCAAATGTAGGGAAACTGATCACTTCAACCCAGTTGATACGCGAGATTAATATTTTTTGACGTTTTTATGAGGTTCTGCGATTGTGTTGACTTGTTAATATTCCTACTTAATTGTTAATACAGACTAACTCTTAAAAGCGTTCCTTTGCTTTTAGTCCTAAGCGTACACCGGCAGTTATTTGCAACTTTTGATTTTAGTTAGCAGGTTGTTGACCAACTTTTCGGCCTGCGGAATCACATGAGTCAGCCTGCATTATTCTTTTGGAACATCGGTGCATTTTTTTTGGAAGAGTTGATCTGCTTTAGCGACACTATACGCCGTATTTTGCAACTATCACTTTAATTCACCATTAGACCTATTTTACGAAATGCGTTTGATGACACGGGTTTACAAATGGAGAAGAACAAAACAACAGTGTTGGTAGTAGTAGTAGTAGCAGCTACTCATTTGTGGATCCAACCACTTTCTAAACCATTTACTCACAGGAGTAGCTCATGTATGTGACTTCACTGAGAAGTTGAATGAAGGCATGGCTGTTGTTGTTTTTAATAAACGGTCACATGATGTTATAAATGCTATAGAACTTGATCAACTGACAAGTCAAAGCGGGATTTCTCTACTCGTTAGGTCTGAGTTGTTAAAGTATGGCCTATATCTCGCACACTTTACCTCTCTCTCGTCTAATCCATGTTTCTCTCCTCCCTCTCTCCCCTTCTCCCATTACTCCTCCCCCTCTCCCCTTGTCCCTCCCTCTCCTCCTTCTCATCTCTCGCTCCTCCTCTTCCTCAGGCTGACCTGACTGGGATTAAATGGCGTCGTTTCGTGTGGCAGGGGCCCACCTCGTCCCCCATCCTGTTCCCGGTGACGGAGGAGGACCCCATCCTGTGCAGCTTCAGCCGCTGCCTGGCGGCCGATGTGCTGAGCGTGTGGCGACGGCACCACAGCCCCGGACGCCGCGAGCTCTGGCTCTTCTGGTGGGGAGACGACCCCAGCTTCGCTGAGCTCATCCACCACGAGCTCTCCAGTAAGGGCCCCGCACACACGGAATACACACACGCTGAATACTCATCCACCACGAGCTCTCCAGTAAGGGCCCCGCACACACGGAATACACACACGCTGAATACTCATCCACCACGAGCTCTCCAGTAAGGGCCCCGCACACACGGAATACACACGCTGAATACTCATCCACCACGAGCTCTCCAGTAAGGGCCCCGCACACACGGAATACACACACGCTGAATACTCATCCACCACGAGCTCTCCAGTAAGGGCCCCGCACACACGGAATACACACACGCTGAATACTCATCCACCACGAGCTCTCCGGTAAGGGCCCCGCACACACGGAATACACACACGCTGAATACTCTTACAGACACGCATGCATCTACACACACATGCTCACCTGCACACACACAAAACAAAGTTGATGTTGCAGTGGATGCACCTGGTCTGAATCTCCCCTTTCTCCTCTCCCTCCTCTCCTGTCTCCCCTCTCTCCTTCCACCCCAGGTGAGGAGGATGGTGAGTGGGAGAGCGGTCTGTCATACGAGTGTCGCACGCTCCTCTTCAAGGCCATCCACAACCTGCTGGAGCGCTGCCTGGTGATGCGCAGCCTGGTGCGGGTGGGCCGCTGGTTCGTTAGGCCCTACGAGAAGGACGAGAAGCCCATCAACAAGAGGTACGTGGTGGTGGTTTGTTTGTTTGTTTTTGTGTACGCAGTTTTGCAAATGCTGCGTCAGAGTTGAAGATGTTGGTTTTCAGGGCCCCTTAGAGAGAGAGAGAGAGAGAGAGAGAGTGTGTGTGTGTCTAGAAAAAATGAAAACAAAAGCTGAGTTGCACTATTTAAATGTTATCAAGATTGGTGGTTACGTTTTCCTCAGAACATAGGCCACTGATGTGCGGTGAGCCTGGGTTCCCAGGTGAAAAGTTTTGCAAGCTCACTAACAACTAGACGTGTAAGGATGTCCTGAAGGGGAGTTTGTAGCTGGGTTGTTACTCTACTGTGTGTGTGTGTGTGTGTGTGTGTGTCCTGCTGTAGGACTCTGCTGGGCTCATAGCTCTGCCCCTGTTGTCTGGAGAGTCCAACAGGGCAGTCTGGACGGTCACTTGAAGCTTTGCTCCTGTGTGAGGGTGTGTGTGTGTGTGTGTGTGTGAGAGGGTGTGTGTTTCAGGGCTGGACGTGTGTAGTGGTTGTTAGTGGTGTAGGAGCGTGAGAACAGGTCTTCAGTCTGGGAGTTCAGGGGAAAGTCTACTAGTGTTAGTGCTGCTTTCTAGCAGGCAAGACACCAGGCATTCAGCTGTCGCCTGTTCTCTGTCTCTGTCTGTCTCTCTCTCATTCGCTCTCTCTCTCTCTCATTCGCTCTCTCTCTCTCTCATTCGCTCTCTCTCTCTCTCATTCGCTCTCTCTCTCTCTCATTCGCTCGCTCTCATTCGCTCTCCCTCTCTCATATCTGTCTCCCCCCTTTCTCTGTCTCTCACTCTTCCCGTCTGTGTGATAAACAGGGCTGTCTTTGGACAATGCTGAGTCTGCACTGTGGTTTTACACCAACCGTGTCAACAGGAACTATTTTAGTACATTTCCCCCGCTTGGCTGTGCAGTGCCAGTGCAGGAAACGGCCGACTAGTTTCAACTCGTCAAGGCTATTATAATCCAGGTTATTTTAGCGTTTTGAGCCTATTTGGGGGAACTTGGTCCAGTCTGAGTGTAAGTTTGAGGGGGTCAGGTTTCGGGGCGCCGCTAGCTTCCTCTGTGGCCTAAATCACAGGTCTCTAGTCGGTCTGTGTGTTTGGCTCAGAGCAAGCAGCCATTATGACCTGGAAGCACTTTTTTATTTGGTTTCACAGCCTAGATCAAAGTGCACTCGCTGCAGTTATGCTAGGAATGAGGCCTCTCCTCCCCTCTTCTCTCTCCCCTCCCCTCTTCTCTCTCCCCTCCCCTCTTCTCCCTCCCCTCTTCTCTCCCCCCTCTCTCCCCTCCCCTCTTCTCTCCCCCCTTACTCCCCTCCCCCCTTCTGACTCATACTAAACTTTCTCCGTGCGGAAGGACGGTTGAGGCTGTTGCCGTGGTAACGACTCTGTAAACACTTTTTCGACCGGGGAGTTTTTCTCGTGAGGTCGTGACCCCCCCTCCGTCTCCCCCAACAAGCGTTACAGACAGCGTCCCTTTCACCAGCCCTGCATCTGAGTGCGACAGGAGAACCTGTTTCCTGCTTTAGTAGTTTAGTTTGTTGTTGTTGTGGGGCTGTGTTGTTAAGGGGCTGTGTTGTTAAGGGGCGGCTGTGTTGCTAAGGGGCGGCTGTGTTGCTAAGGTGCGGCTGTGTTGCTAAGGGGCGGCTGTGTTGCTAAGGGGCGGCTGTGTTGCTAAGGGGCGGTTGTGTTGCTAAGGGGCGGCTGTGTTGTTAAGGGGCTGTGTTGCTAAGGGGCTGTGTTGTCCCGGCAGTGAGCACCTGTCCTGCTCCTTCACCTTCTTCCTGCACGGAGACAGCAACGTGTGCACCAGTGTGGAGATCGCCCAGCACCAGCCCCTGCAGAGGCTGGCCGAGGAGCACCTCAGTCTGGCCCAGCAGACCTCCAGCCCCCTGCAAGGTGGGTCCCCCCTAACCCTGACTCCCCCCTAACCCTGACTCCCCCCTAACCCTGACTCCCCCCTAACCCTGACTCCCCCCTAACCCTGACTCCCCCCTAACCCTGACTCCCCCCTAACCCTGTCCCTCGTCCTGACCCCCCCCCCCCCCACCCAAATGTATATCTTTTTTTACTAATAAATATAACCAACCACAAGACCCTAAGCTCCGGTGCGTCTCCGCAGTGATCCTGAGTCCGTACGGCCTGAACGGCAGCCTGACGGGACAGTCCTTCAAGATGTCCGACCCCCCCACCCAGAAGCTGATGGAGGAGTGGCGTCAGTTCTACCCCGTCACGCCGCGCGCCGCCCAGCGCCCCGACGACAGCATGGAGGAGGGCGACTGGGAGGACGACTCTCTGGCCGCTGTGGAGGTCCTCGTGGGTAAGAGAGGGGGGCGGGGCCTCGTGGGTAAGAGAGGGGGGCGGGGCCTCGTGGGTAAGAGAGGGGGGCGGGGCCTCATGGGTAAGAGAGGGGGGCGGGGCCTCATGGGTAAGAGAGGGGAGCGGGGCCTCGTGGGTAAGAGAGGGGGGCGGGGCCTCGTGGGTAAGAGAGGGGGGCGTGGCCTCGTGGGTAAGAGAGGGGGGGCGTGGCCAGGGCAGGTGGTGGTGGTGATGATGATGATGATGCTGTTACTTAGCAGGTGGGTGTGGGGTTTCTTGATTGTGGGTGAGGATGGTGATACTAATAGTGATGGTTATAATTATTGTGGGTGGTGATGGTGTACTAATGATGATGATGATGAGGGTGTGTGTGCTGACCGGTGGTGTGTGTGTGGTTCCAGCGGGTGTGAGGATGGTGTACCCAGCCTGCCTGGTGCTGGTGCCCCAGGCGGAGCTCCCGTCCCTGGGCTCACAGGGCGCAGCGCCAGCCTCCTCCAGCCTGGCTGGAGCTCAGCAGGGCCTGGCCGGCACCAGAGACCCCGCCATGTCCTCCGTCACCCTCACCCCCCCCACCTCCCCCGAGGAGGCCCAGAGAGGTACACACACACACACACATACAGACATAGATATTTATTAAGGCATGTGCGAACACAACATACCACAATACTATGTCATAAAGACGCCGCCAAACTAGATTCCTATTCAGACAGGTTTTCCTCCTCTTAAATATACACACACTAACTTCCTTCTCTCCCCGTATCTCTCTCTCTCCTCCCCCTCCAGACTCCCAGTCGTGCCAGCGCTGGCTGAAGCTGGCCTGCTCCTCCGAGAGCGGGGGCTCTCAGGACGGGGGGCTCCACGGGGGCCGTCTCCCTCGCAGGCTGGCCAGCCAGGTGCTGGAGGGGGTGTGGCAGGAGTGCAACAGCAACAGAGCCCAGAGCAAGTGAGTTCTGACCTCTAGTTCAGACATGGGCTGACCTCTGACCCTGCGAGGGTCCTTCTGCCAGACAGACCATCACCTAGCTTCATGTAGGAGTTTAAACATGCATGTTCCATGTCAACGTGGAGCTCTAGAATCAGAATGCAGGTAGCTTGCTAAACGTGGAGCTCTAGAATCAGAATGCAGGTAGCTTGCTCCTCATTGTGGTGGTTGACAGGCTGAATGATGGCGCTGTCGTGTTACATTTACATTTAGTCATTTAGCAGACGCTCTTATCCAGAGCGACTTACAGTAAGTACAGGGACATTCTCCCCGAGGCAAGTAGGGTGAAGTGCCTTGCCCAAGGACACAACGTCATTTGGCACGGCCAGGAATCGAACTGGCAACCTTCAGATTACTAGCCCGACTCCCTCACCACTCAGCCATCTGTTCCCCTCCAGGAGGAAGTTCTCCACGCTGACAAACGGAGGCTGTGAGGACGAGGCAGACAGGACGGACGTGTGGGACTTTGTGGAGGCGTCACAGAGGACGCTCTGCAGCTGCACCAGGTACGCTGCTCACACCCGCGTGCCGCTGCAGCCAGGCCGGCCAAGGCCCAGGAACAGGACAGCATTGATCTGTTTACATGCCGTCTAGGAACTCTTCACATCCAAGGAGATCTGTGTTGATGTGTTTGATCTCGCATATGGAGATATGTTTTAATGATGTGTGTGTTTGTCTTCTGTCCACACACACACACACACACCAGGCACAAGAACCAGAAGCAGCGTGCAGGCAGCGTCTCAGGCCACCCCCCCTCTGCTGGCCAGCCCCCCCAGCCCGCCCCCAAGCACAAGCAGGGGGAGAAGCCCGACAAGGGGGACAAGCAGCAGAAGAGACCCCAGACCCCCTTCCACCACCGCAGCCTGGCGAGCGAGGAGCCCGGCCCCGAGCCCCAGCCCCAGAGGGTGTGCCTGCGAACCCAGGAGGAGGGCCCCTACCCCAGCCTGCACCACGTGGACGCAGCTCTCCCCAAAGCCCCCACGCTCCACGCCCACGGGCCCCCCGCCGACCTGGCCGGCTCCCCCCAGCCGCCCCCCCTCAGCCCCCACCTGTCGGAGAGAGGGGGAGGGGAAGACCCTGGCCCCGGGAAGAGCTCCTCCACCCCCACACACCAACACTTCTACCCCCCCTCCTCCGAGCCATGCCTGCTGCCTCAGAAGGCCCAGTCGGAGGAGCCCTCCCTGGGGCCGCTGCCCCTGCCCTTCCCCCCGGCCTACCCGGAGCCCCTGGAGCCCACCGCCTACGTGGGCTCGGCCATCAACCCCAACGAGGACACAGCTCACAACCCCTGGAAGTACTTCAACCTGCCCCGCAAGAAGCCCTCCAGCTTCCACACCCCCCAGCTGCCCCGGGACAAGCTGAGGGAGGACTCTGGAGGGGGGATGGACGCCATGGGGATGGATGCCGTTGTGTCTGTCACAGAGTGAGTCTCCAGCTGGTGCACACCTGCTGCCAGGACCCTCCATCACCTAACCCTGCTGTTAGCCAGGACCCTCCATCACCTAACCCTGCTGTTAGCCAGGACCCTCCATCACCTAACCCTAACCCTGCTGTTAGCCAGGACCCTCCATCACCTAACCCTAACCCTGCTGTTAGCCAGGACCCTCCATCATCTAACCCTGCTGTTAGCCAGGACCCTCCATCCCTAACCCTGCTGTTAGCCAGGACCCTCGCTGAGGGGCATGGATTTTTAACCCCCAAACTTCCATCTTCCACCACCCAGCCCTAACCCTTCCACCACCCAACCCTAACCCTTCCATCACCAAGCCCTAACCCTTCCATCACCAAGCCCTAACCCTTCCATCACCAAGCCCTAACCCTTCCATCACCAAGCCCTAACCCTTCCATCACCAAGCCCTAACCCTTCCATCCATGTCGCTCCCCCTCTGATCCTGTGGCTGTCCTCCCCCAGGCTGATGTCGGGGTCGGGGCACCTGCTGAAGGTGTCCCAGGAGCTTGTGAGGACGTACACCCAGCGCAGGAACGGCCACCTGGGGGCGGCCATGACGGGCGAGGAGCAGGACGGGGAGGCCGACCCCTACGCCTTCGTGGAGGGAGACGAGGAGTTCACCTTCTCAGGGAAGAAGGACAAGGCTGGCGGGGAGAGAGAAGTGGGGGAGAAACACAAGGTGGGTGGAAATGGTCAGACCATGCACACGCACGCGCACACACACACACACACACACACACACCCACACACACACAGACCATGCACACACACACACACACACACAGACCATGCACACACACAGACCATGCACACACACACACACACACACACACACACAGACTGTGCGCACACACACACAGACCATGTGCGCACGCACACACGCGTAGAGAATGCGCTTGTCCATGTGTAAAGTGGGGCCTGATTTAAGATGTTAGATGTTTGAGGGTGTGTACCTGGAGAGTAACAAGCGTGTGTTTCTCCTGCAGGGGGATGATGGAAACAGCTCCACTGACGGTACAGACAGCTTGCTCTTTTTACCAAAGTAACAGGAGTCGGTTGATGATTAGTTGTAGTTTATTTTAAATTAAATTTTAAATTTTAATTGATAGAACTTCCTTCCTCGCTCTCCTCCCCCTCTCTCTTTCCTCCTCCCCCTTCTCCCCTCTCCTCTCCTCTCCTCCTTCTCCCCTCTCCTCTCCTCCTTCTCCCCTCACCTCCCCAACCCCTCGTGTGTGTGTGTGTGTGTTTGTGTGTGCAGATGGTCAGGGCTCGGGCAGCAAGCCAGTCCCCTCCACCAGCCTCTTCCATGAAGAAGCCGACCTGGCAGTGTCCTTCAACGACCTGGACAACATCTTCAACTCTGACGAGGACGAGCTAGCGGTTAGCTCTCTATCTATGTCTGTCTGTCTCTCTCTGTGTCTGTCTGTCTCTCTCTGTGTCTCTCTCTCCATCTGTCCCCCTCTCTCTCTGTCTCTCTCTGTGTCTCTCTCTCCATCTGTCCCCCTCTCTCTCTGTCTCTCTCTGTGTCTCTCTCTCCATCTGTCCCCCTCTCTCTCTGTCTCTCTCTGTGTCTCTCTCTCCATCTGTCCCCCTCTCTCTCTCTGTCTCTCTCTGTGTCTCTCTCTCCATCTGTCCCCCTCTCTCTCTGTCTCTCTCTGTGTCTCTCTCTCCATCTGTCCCCCTCTCTCTCTGTCTCTCTCTGTGTCTCTCTCTCCATCTGTCCCCCTCTCTCTCTGTCTCTCTCTGTGTCTCTCTCTCCATCTGTCCCCCTCTCTCTCTCTGTCTCTCTCTGTGTCTCTCTCTCCATCTGTCCCCCTCTCTCTCTGTCTCTCTCTGTGTCTCTCTCTCCATCTGTCCCCCTCTCTCTCTGTCTCTCTCTGTGTCTCTCTCTCCATCTGTCCCCCTCTCTCTCTGTCTCTCTCTGTGTCTCTCTCTCCATCTGTCCCCCTCTCTCTCTGTCTCTCTCTGTGTCTCTCTCTCCATCTGTCCCCCTCTCTCTCTGTCTCTCTCTGTGTCTCTCTCTCCATCTGTCCCCCTCTCTCTCTGTCTCTCTCTGTGTCTCTCTCTCCATCTGTCCCCCTCTCTCTCTGTCTCTCTCTGTGTCTCTCTCTCCATCTGTCCCCCTCTCTCTCTGTCTCTCTCTGTGTCTCTCTCTCCATCTGTCCCCCTCTCTCTGTAGTTAGTGTCTTTGTGTGGACAAGTTTGGCTGTGGTTGTGGTCAGGGTTAGGTGTGTGTGGTCAGGGTTAGGTGTGTGTGGTCAGGGTTAGGGGTGTGTGTGGTCAGGGTTAGAGGTGTGTGTGGTCAGGGTTAGGTGTGTGTGTGGTCAGGGTTAGGTGTGTGTGTGGTCAGGGTTAGAGGTGTGTGTGGTCAGGGTTAGGTGTGTGTGTGGTCAGGGTTAGAGGTGTGTGTGGTCAGGGTTAGGTGTGTGTGGTCAGGGTTAGGTGTGTGTGGTCAGGGTTAGGTGTGTGTGGTCAGGGTTAGGTGTGTGTGGTCAGGGTTAGGTGTGTGTGTGGTCAGGTTGTGGTCATGGTCAGAGCTGGTCTTTGTGTTTTCCAGCCGGGGTCTCGGAGAGCAGCAGCCGGAGCAGAGGAGAAGAAACCAGGAGCTCTGGACGCTCTGTCTAGCATCAGTAAGTATCACTCCCCAACACTGACACTGGCTCCCACTGCAGTTCCCCAGCAGATAGCTGACCTCTTCTCTCCCCCTCCTCCAGGCTCTGCAGACCTGCACCAGATGTTCCCCACGCCCCCCTCCCTGGAGCAGCACATCATGGGCTACTCTCCCATGAACCCGGGGGGGAAGGAGTACGGGGCGGTGGAGGGCGGGGCTGGCCTCACCCTGGTGGACGGGAGCCAGCTCAGCGCCCTCTACAGGATGGAGGTGGAGGAGGGCTTCTGCAGCCCCAAGCCTTCTGAGCTCAAGGTACACACACACGCTAACACACACACACACACACAGTGGAGTGTCACTGAATACTGTGGTTTGTAAACAATGTTTAGAGACGTCTGGTATTTCAGTGAGAGCTTGAGCGTTCTGGGGGAAACAGGCCATCTGTGTTTTATCTCAACACAGATAAGGATAGATATCGTGTCTTACACTGGTCTTCTCCTCTCTTCCCCTCCTGCGCCTCCCTCTACCCTCCCTCACCCCTCTACCCTCCCTCACCTCACCCCTCTACCCTCCCTCACCTCATCCTTTTCCTGCTCCCACACTCCTTCCCCTAACCCCACCCTTCTACCCTCTCCTCCTCCTCCCCTAACCCCACCCTTCTACCCTCTCCTCCTCCCCTAACCCCACCCTTCTACCCTCTCCTCCTCCCCTAACCCCACCCTTCTACCCTCTCCTCCTCCTCCCCTAACCCCACCCTTCTACCCTCTCCTCCTCCCCTAACCCCACCCTTCTACCCTCTCCTCCTCCCCTAACCCCACCCTTCTACCCTCTCCTCCTCCTCCCCTAACCCCACCCTTCTACCCTCTCCTCCTCCTCCCCTAACCCCACCCTTCTACCCTCTCCTCCTCCCCTAACCCCACCCTTCTACCCTCTCCTCCTCCTCCCCTAACCCCACCCTTCTACCCTCTCCTCCTCCCCTAACCCCACCCTTCTACCCTCTCCTCCTCCCCTAACCCCACCCTTCTACCCTCTCCTCCTCCTCCCCTAACCCCACCCTTCTACCCTCTCCTCCTCCTCCCCTAACCCCACCCTTCTACCCTCTCCTCCTCCTCCCCTAACCCCACCCTTCTACCCTCTCCTCCTCCTCCCCTAACCCCACCCTTCTACCCTCTCCTCCTCCTCCTCCCCTAACCCCACCCTTCTACCCTCTCCTCCTCCTCCCCTACAGGACTTCTCCTTCGTGTTCAAGGCGGAGGCCTGCCCCCCCTTCACTGGCTGCTCCATGTTCGCCCCCCTGAAGACCCTCCCCAGTCAGTGCCTGATGCCTGTCCGTCTGCCAGAGGAGTGCGTGTACACCCCCAGCTGGACCCTGGGCAAGCTGGAGCTCATGGCCTCCGCGCCCCCCCTCACCCTCCTCACCAAAGACAGGTAAGCCCCTCTGGACTGCTGGCTGACTGGCCTGGCTTTAATGTGTCTTTTATAAATGGGTTAGATGGCTGAGCGGTTATGGAATCGGGCTAGTAATCAGAAGGTTGCCGGTTCGACTCCCGGCCGTGAAAAATGACGTTGTGTCCTTGGGCAAGGCACTTCACCCTACTTGCCTCGGGGGGAATGTCCCTGTACTTACTGGAAGTCGCTCTGGATAAGAGCGTCTGCTAAATGTAAACTGCTGTAGTGCCTGTTGGCAGGGAACAAGTGTGTATTCCTCAGACTATAATTGGTCTGGGATTTGGGCTCTAGTCAGAGATGGGAAGTAACAAAGTACAAATACTTTGTTACTGTACTTTACTTTCACTCCTTAATTTTTTTTACACATCTGTACTTTCTACTTATTACATGTTAAAGCCAGGCTCATTACTGTAGTTTTAGTCTGTATGATTTGGCATGAACAATATTATTTTTTGTCATTTCGAGATTTTTCATTTCCTGGTTATCACGCACAACAAATGGAAGCTAGTCTACGCTATGGAGCAAGGCAGAAGGCAGCATCAAAAATATATAATTATTATAAAAAAATCAATATGTTTAGTTTAGCCTGTACTCTACTGTGCTCTGCTGTCATCTAATGTTAGAGGCTGTTCTCTCCTTTCACTTTTAGTTTTTTAAGTTTCGGAAAAAGTTTAGAAAGGTAGATTTTTTTCTTTCTTCCTGAAACATTTAAACGTTTTTTGTTTAGTTTTTTTTTGACGTTGAGCTTTTTTTTTTTTTTTTTTTTTTGAAAGGTAGAATTTCTTTTGTGGAAAAGTTATATCTAGTTTTGGACTACAGTTGGGCTGTGATTTCGACTGGAGTCTGATGCCGCTGTTGTTGTTGTTGTTGTTGTTGTTGCAGCAACATCCCCAGTGTGGAGCCGGACTACAGCCAGAGCTACACTCCTCAGACACACACGCCCTTCCTGTCCAACAGTGCCCCGCCCAGCAACGCCGGCATCCTGCCCTCCCCCGCCACGCCCCGCTTCTCCGCCCCCACTCCCCGCACCCCTCGCACGCCCCGCACCCCCCGCGGCCCTGCCAGCGTCCAGGGCTCCCTGAAGTACGACAACCCAGACCTCTACTCCCCGGCCTCCACCCCCTCCACCTGCCGGCCTCTCAGCTCCGTGGAGCCGGCCACCGTGTCCTCCATCCCAGAGGCCCACAGCCTCTACGTCACCCTCATCCTCTCCGAGTCGGTCATGAACCTCTTCAAGGACTGCAACTTCGACAGCTGCTGCGTGTGCGTGTGCAACATGAACATCCGTGGCGCCGACGTGGGCGTGTACCTGAGCGACGACGGCGAGGCACAGTACCCCTGCACCTGCGGCTTCAGCGCCGTCGCCAACCGGCGCCACGGCCAGTCGGCAGGCCTGTTCCTGGAGGACGAGCTGGACGTGGTGGGGCGAGGCTCGGAGTCCGGCCGCGACACCGAGAGGAGATACGAGGAGAGGCGGGCGGGGGGCGCGCTCCGCGGGGGGCTTCTGAAGGAGCACCCCCCAGACGAGCTGATCCTGCTGCTGCAGGACCAGTGCACCAACCCCTTCGTCCCCATGGTGGCCGGCGGGGCCCCCAGCCCGGGCCCCGGGCCCAGGCCCTTCCTCAGGGTGGGGGAGAGAGACTGCTACAACGACTGCTACATGGCCCTGGAGCACGGGAGGCAGTTCATGGATAACATGTCAGGAGGCAAGGTGGACGAGGCTCTGGTCAAGAGCACCTGTCTGCACCCCTGGCCCCAACGCAAAGGTGAGGAACACCCTGCTGGACCTGGGATGGGGTCACAATCCTAACTCCTGTCCGTCTCCTGTCTGTCTCTGTCTTTGTCTCACTGCCTCTCACACGCGTGACATTTCTGTCAACTCAGTCTTACTACTTTCAGGAGGAACTTCTTCATCTGTGTGGATGCCAGTTAATGTGTGTTTGGCTCTCTCTCTCCCTCCATCTCTCTCTCCCTCCATCTCTCTCTCCCTCTCTCCCTCCCTCTCTCCCCCCCCCCCCCTCCCTCCCTCTCTCCCTCCCTCCCTCCCCCCCCCCCCCCCCCCCAGCTGCAGATGTGAGCGCTCTGTTCTCGGGGGACGTGCTGCGGGTGCTGCTGTCCCTCCAGCCCGTGCTCCAGGACGCCATCCAGAAGAAGCGCAGCGTGCGCTCCTGGGGCGTCCAGGGCCCGCTCACCTGGCAGCAGTTCCACAAGATGGCCGGCCGGGGCTCCTACGGTAAACACCCGCCAACGGCCAAGTACCGTTCTGGTGCCATATGTTCTTCACCTGCCTGGTTTATCAAGGATGTGTGATCCTACGGGGAACGTAGACTGGGTTCCCCACCTGACATGAGTTAACCTGTGCTGGGGTCCACACCTGACATGAGTTAACCTGTGCTAGGGTCCACACCTGACATGAGTTAACCTGTGCTGGGGTCCACACCTGACATGAGTTAACCTGTGCTGGGGTCCACACCTGACATGAGTTAACCTGTGCTAGGGTCCACACCTGACATGAGTTAACCTGTGCCTCCTGACCCCCAGGCACGGACGAGTCTCCGGAGCCGCTGCCCATCCCCACCTTCCTGGTGGGCTACGAGTACGACTTTGTGGTGCTGTCCCCGTTCGGCCTGCCCTACTGGGAGAAGCTGCTGCTGGAGCCGTTTGGCTCCCAGAGGGACGTGGGCTATGTGGTCCTCTGCCCCGACAACGAGGCCCTACTCCACGGAGCCAAGACCTTCTTCAGGGACTTGTCGGCCGTCTACGAGGTGAGTGAGCTCTCCTGCTCTCTCACACACACTCCTGCTCTCTCACACACTCCTGCTCTCTCACACACACTCCTGCTCTCTCACACACACTCCTGCTCTCTCTCACACACACATACACACACTCCTGCTCTCACACACACTCCTGCTCTCTCTCACACACACATACACACACTCCTGCTCTCACACACACTCCTGCTCTCTCTCACACACACATACACACACTCCTGCTCTCACACACACTCCTGCTCTCACACACCTGCACACACCTTCTCTCCTCCTCCCTGTGCTCCCCCTGACCCTGACCTGACCTCCCTGTGCTCCCCCTGGGCCTGACCCTGACCTGACCCCCCTGTGTGCAGGCCTGCCAGCTGGGGCAACACCGGCCCATCTGCAGGGGCCACTCTGACGGCCTTCTCAAGGTGGGGGCCCGGGGCCTCTCAGACCAGCCTCTCAGCGACTGGCTGCTCAAGATGGCGGCCAGCAGCGGGGACAGCGAGGCCTTCAGCAGGATCAAGCTGTTCGCTCAAGTGTGCCGGCACGACCTCGGTAGGTCACCCGCTCTCCAAGAGGACAACACATGATGTAGCCACAGTGCTGGAGTTGTGTTCTGGGATAAACCTTGTTTCATTGACTAGACTGTACCTGACCCTGTCAGACAGGAAGTGATGTCTGCTGTTGTTCCTGTCTTCTCCTCTGCAGCTCCGTACCTGGCAGAGCAAACACTGGACGCCTCGCTGCTCACCCAGCGCAACCCTGCTCCTCCCCCGTCCTCCTCCCAGACCCCCGGCTCCTCCACCCCCTCCTCCGCCCCCTCCAGCCAGCCTGCCCACGCCAGCAGCACCCCTCCCTCCTCCTCCGGCTTGCCCCCTGGCCCTCAGGGCTCCGGGGGCTTGACGGGGATGCCTTCCTCCAAACCCAGCGGCTACACCGCCTTCGTCTCGGCGGGGCTCCAGGCCGGGGCCCCCCAGAACGGGCCCCAGGCTGCGGGGGCCCCGGGGGACAACGGGTCCACGGCCAGCCAGCCTCAGCCTGCAGCAGAACCCCCTGAGAGGTAGGGGGGAGGGAGGGGTGACAGGGGGGAGGGGTGACAGGGTTAGGGGGGGAGAGGGGAGGAGGAGAGATGTTAGCAGCACCGACACTGCAAGTAACTCAGTCTACACTGGGAGAGCATGTTTCATGTATGACTATTTCATGTTAACACTCTCCCCCCCCCCCCCTCCCTCTCTCTCTCCCAGCACCATGGAGAGGGACAAGGTGGGCCGGCCGACAGAGGGCGAGTCTCACGGGGTCTCCTACCCCCCTGCTGTGGTGGTGTACATGGTGGACCCCTTCAGCTACGAGGACGAGACCAGCTCCAGCCTCAGCCTGGCTCTGCTGCTGTGCTACCTGGACATGCTGCAGGCCCTGCCCGCTCAGCTCAGACACGCTGTGTCTGTACAGGTACACACACACACACACACACACTCTCTCTCTACCTGGACATGCTGCAGGCCCTGCCCGCTCAGCTCAGACACGCTGTGTCTGTACAGGTACACACACACACACACACACACACTCTCTCTACCTGGACATGCTGCAGGCCCTGCCCGCTCAGCTCAGACACGCTGTGTCTGTACAGGTACACACACACACACTCTCTCTACCTGGACATGCTGCAGGCCCTGCCCGCTCAGCTCAGACACGCTGTGTCTGTACAGGTACACACACACACACACACGCACACACACACACACACACTCTCTCTACCTGGACATGCTGCAGGCCCTGCCCGCTCAGCTCAGACACGCTGTGTCTGTACAGGTACACACACACTCTCTCTACCTGGACATGCTGCAGGCCCTACCTGCTCAGCTCAGACACGCTGTGTCTGTACAGGTACACACACACACACACACACACTCTCTCTACCTGGACATGCTGCAGGCCCTGCCCGCTCACCTCAGACATGCAGTGTCTGTACAGGTACACACACACTTTCTCTTTCCCTCTCTGTCTCTCTCTGTTTCAGTTTTTGCCTCAGTTAAAAGGATTAACTGAACTGTGTGTGTGTGTGTTCCAGATCGTCCCGTGCCAGTACCTGCTGCAGCCGGTGCACAGCGAGGATCGCCAGCTGTACGTGCAGCATCTCAAGTCCCTGGCCTTCTCTGTGTTCACGCAGGCTCGCCGCCCGCTGCCCGCATCCACCAACTTCAAGGCTCTGACGGGCTTCGGGCCGGGCCTGGCCATGGACCTGACCCTGAAAAGCCCTGAGGTACGCCACCACCCCCAGCCACAGGGGGGAGCTCTCCTCCAGTCTGACATGCATGCTCACTTTTCCATTTGATTCTGTTTTTATACACAGCAACATACACATTGTTTACAGGTGCTTGTAGTTCAGGAGATGAAGCAGTATAACACAAATGTAGTTTAGTTGTAGTTACGTTATAGACGCGCTCTTATCCCTCCACATACGGGGTTTCCCTCGGGGGTCATGGTGTTGGAACTGTTGCCACCTCAGTGACCCTGACCTCTAACCTTTGCCCTGTGACTGGAGCAGCGTCCGGAGATAGTCCGTCTGTACACGCCGCCCTTCATCCTGGCGCCGGTGAAGGACAAGCAGACAGAGCTGGGCGAGACGTTCGGCGAGGCGGCCCAGAAGTACAACGTGCTGTTTGTGGCCTACTGCCTGTCACATGACCAGCGCTGGCTGCTGGCCTCCTGCACAGACCTGTACGGGGAGCTGCTGGAGACCTGCGTCATCAGCATCGATGTTCCTAACAGGTACACACACACACACACACACACACACAGGGGACCTGTGTCATCAGCATGGATGTTCCTAACAGGTACACACACACGCACACACACACAGGGGACCTGTGTCATCAGCATGGAAGTTCCTAACAGGTACACGCACATGTTCAGTCACACACTCTGGGGAGCAGCTTCTTATCATGGACGTCCCTAACGTACACACACACAGTGTGGCTGCTGGTGGCCTACATACCAGTGTGTTGTGGGTTCTGACTGTGTGTGTGTCCCAGGGCCCGCAGGAAAAAGGGCTCCGCCCGGAGGCTGAGTCTGCAGAAGCTGTGGGAGTGGTGTCTGGGCCTGGTGCAGGTGACATCACTGCCCTGGAGGGTGGTGATTGGACGCCTGGGCAGAATGGGCCACGGGGAGCTGCGAGGTATGTGGTCACGTCTGTGTGTGTGTGTGTATGTACTGGTGTGTGTCTCCAGACTGGAGCATGGTGCTGAATGTGTGTGTGTGTGTGTGTGTATAACGTGTGTGTGTGTGTCTCCAGACTGGAGCATGGTGCTGAATGTGTGTGTGTGTATAACGTGTGTGTGTGTGTGTCTCCAGACTGGAGCATGGTGCTGAATGTGTGTGTGTGTATAACGTGTGTGTGTGTGTGTGTGTGTCTCCAGACTGGAGCATGGTGCTGAATGTGTGTGTGTGTGTGTATAACGTGTGTGTGTGTGTGTGTGTCTCCAGACTGGAGCATGGTTCTGAGCAGAAGGAACCTGCAGTCCCTCAGTAAGAGGCTGAAGGACTCCTGCAGGATGTGCGGCATCTCCGCCGCCGACACTCCCAGCATCCTCAGCGCCTGCCTGGTCGCCATGGAGCCCCAGGGCTCATTCGTCATCATGCCAGGTTTGTCATCTCTCTGTCTGTCTCCCACACAGTGTTAACCTCTCTCTGTCTCTCTCTTCCTCTCTCTCTGTCTCCCACACAGTGTTAACCTCTCTCGCTCTCTGTCTCTCTCTTCCTCTCTCTCTGTCTCCCACACAGTGTTAACCTCTCTCTCTCTCTGTCTCTCTCTTCCTCTCTCTGTCTCCCACACAGTGTTAACCTCTCTCTGTCTCTCTCTTCCTCTCTCTGTCTCCCACACAGTGTTAACCTCTCTCTCTCTCTCTGTCTCTCTCTTCCTCTCTCTGTCTCCCACACAGTGTTAACCTCTCTCTGTCTCTCTCTTCCTCTCTCTGTCTCCCACACAGTGTTAACCTCTCTCTGTCTCTCTCTGTCTCTCTCTTCCTCTCTCTCTGTCTCCCACACAGTGTTAACCTCTCTCTGTCTCTCTCTTCCTCTCTCTGTCTCCCACACAGTGTTAACCTCTCTCTGTCTCTCTCTTCCTCTCTCTGTCTCCCACACAGTGTTAACCTCTCTCTCTCTCTCTCTGTCTCTCTCTTCCTCTCTCTGTCTCCCACACAGTGTTAACCTCTCTCTCTCGCTCTCTCTCTCTCTGTCTCTCTCTTCCTCTCTCTGTCTCCCACACAGTGTTAACCTCTCTCTCTCGCTCTCTCTCTCTCTGTCTCTCTCTTCCTCTCTCTGTCTCCCACACAGTGTTAACCTCTCTCTCTCTCTCTGTCTCTCTCTTCCTCTCTCTGTCTCCCACACAGTGTTAACCTCTCTCGCTCTCTCTCTCTCTGTCTCTCTCTTCCTCTCTCTCTGTCTCCCACACAGTGTTAACCTCTCTCTCTCTCTCTGCAGACTCGGTGTCGACAGGCTCTGTGTTTGGCCGCAGCACCACCCTGAACATGCAGACGTCCCAGCTGAGCACGCCGCAGGACACGTCCTGCACCCACATCCTGGTGTTCCCCACCTCCGCCCACTCCCAGCTCAACAGCACCACGGAGAACATCGACATCGCCTTCAACCCCATCAACCCTGGTACACACACACACTGATCCTCACCCCCTGTTGTGTGTGACCGCTGTGTCTCTTCCCCACACACACACACTCACTCACACACACACCCTCACCCCCTGTTGTGTGTCTCCTCAGATGGCTCTGATGGAATGGGCATCTTCGACCTGTTTGAGAACGACCTGGTGGACCCAGACCTCATCAACATCCTGCCCAGCTCCCCCACCCCCTCCCCTGGACACTCCCCAGGGGGCCACTACCACCAGGGGGGCGACGGAGGCAAGGTGAGCCCCTCCGCCTCCAGAAGTCTGGCTTCAGAAGGAGTCAGACACACACATCCTGTGGACTAGAATGGAATGCAAAAGAATTACTAATCCCTACGAGACCAGAATGTGCCGGTGCAGAGGGGTGCCGGTGTAGAGGGGTGCCGGTGTAGAGGGGGGCCGGTGTAGAGGGGGGCCGGTGTAGAGGGGGGCCGGTGTAGAGGGGGGGCCGGTGTAGAGGGGGGGCCGGTGTAGAGGGGGGGCCGGTGTAGAGGGGGGCCGGTGTAGAGGGGGGGCCGGTGTAGAGGGGGGGCCGGTGTAGAGGGGGGCCGGTGTAGAGGGGGGCCGGTGTAGAGGGGGCGGCCGGTGTAGAGCGACAGTGACTCTTGTCCTCCGCAGGGCCAGAGCACAGACAGGATGGAGTCCCATGAGGAGGTGCTGAACATCCTGCAGCAGCCCATGGCTCTGGGATACTTCATCTCCACCGCCAGCGCCGGGCCCCTGCCAGACTGGTTCTGGTCTTCCTGCCCCCAGGCTCAGAACCAGTGTCCCCTCTTCCTCAAGGTACACACACACACTCTCACACACACACACACAAGTTCGACTTTTACGTTTATTTGCAGTTTGTAACGAGTACATTAGAATTCTTCGGTCCTTGACATTTGCCTATTTGCCCATCTAAACCTGTAACAAGCAAGTCCTGTAATGAATGAGTGAGGTTACCTGGGTCAGGTCGTCATGGACGCTGCAGTAGATGTTCTGATTGGTGGGTTTGTCTGCAGGCGTCGCTGCACCTGCACGTGTCTTCATCAGACGAGCTGCTCCACAGCAAGCACTCCCACCCCCTGGACTCCAACCACACTTCTGATGTCCTCAGGTACACCTCCCTCTCACATCTCCCTCCCTCCTCCCCCTCCCTCCTCCCCCTTCCTCCTCCCTCTCTCCCTCCCTCCTCCCCCTTCCTCCTCCCTCTCTCCCTCCCTCCTCCCCCTTCCTCCTCTCTCTCTCCCTCCCTCCTCCCCCTCCCTCCCTCCTCCCCCTTCCTCCTCCCTCTCTCCCTTCCTCCTCTCTCTCTCCCTCCCTCCTCCCCCTTCCTCCTCCCTCTCTCCTCCCTCCATCCTGGCTGTCATCTTCTCTCCTATTCCCTCTCACCTACTCACTCCTCCTTCCTAGATCTGGATCTCCCTGGCTGTTGTTTTAGATGTGTCCTCCTAAATCAAATCTAATGTGTTTACTTGTACCCCCCCCCCCCCCCCCCACACACACACGACAGGTTTGTACTGGAGCAGTACAACGCTCTCTCCTGGCTGACGTGCAACCCTGCGACCCAGGACCGCCGCTCATGCCTCCCCGTCCACTTCGTGGTGCTCAACCAGCTATACAACTTCATCATGAACATGCTCTGAACCTCTGAACGCAGCACTGAGGACCCGGCATGCGCCGAACACTCACCGAGGAACCACCAGGAGATGGGAGGAGGAGGAGGAGGAGGAAGCCTTAGAGATGTCATACCTTTATCAGGGACTACAGCTACTCTGGGAGTCGGGGGGTGTCAGACCCTTCCTGATTTATACATTCCTTGGAAGAGGAGGGGGGGGGGGCCGGGGGCCTGCAGGCCCCTCCCACAGGTTATCACTGGAAGAGGAGGAGCCTGTCTGGAAGAGGAGGAGCCTGTCTGTCAATCAACCCAAAGCCACGAAGCCCGTTTGAACCTTTTGGATGATCAAGGGACTTTTCATAAAGGAGAATAAATTAAGTCTTTTTAACAACCTTAGATTTCAATCTATGACATTTTATCCTAATGAAATGCCTGCATATATATATTATTTATTGTACGTTTTTAATTGTGTAATTTTTATTTCTTAATATCTTTTATATATCACAAATCTTAGAGGCTGTGTGTATAGCCATCTCACTGTAAATGAATTTGAGGTTGTTTTTTTTTTTTTTTTTTCCAAACGTCAGTCATTTTCACAAATTACGAAAAATCGACAAAACCTGCTCAAGTGAATTTTGCTGTAGATCGCTTTTAGAGTATACTTTTTTTTCAAAGGGTACATACCTTTATATTGCCACGATGTACAAATGAAGTAGTGTAGGGAGAGTGTGGATGTGTTTGAGAGCTGGTGACATGCAGGCCGGTTCCAGACACTGGGGCAGACAAGCAGAAGGTACAATGTCAGATTATATATTTTATATGACAGATTTAGAGAGAATGTGAGTGTGTGTGTGCGAGTGAGTGTGTATATATGTGTATATATAAATGTGTGCCGACACAAATGTTGCAGCCTCAGTTTTAGGAATAAAGTGTGTCTACCTATTGAAATGTTTTAAATTTGTATTTCCTTACAGTAGGCAGGCAAAATTAGGCAAAATTAAATACTAAATAAATAAAAATTTAAAAATTGAATTAAATACAACGATATTAGAATATAATACACAAAACTTGACCAACACAATTAAGACTTGACTGATTTCCTCTCCAGTCTGGTTCTGATGGGGTTCCCGTGTAACCAAGTTGAACTGGTTTAACTTCATCTTTGAGATATTGTCAGCTTTTCGGTGGCGCAGTTGGCAGAGACGCTTGTTTCAGTTCGTAGTCGCTGCGTGCTGAATCCGAGGACAGTGGTTCGAATCCCCGAGTGGATGTAAATACGGAACTTTTCTGACGAGTGACACTCATCCTTAATGGTTGGTTGTTTTCGTTTTACTTTCTAAATGTTACACGTGTAGTATATATTTGATAAGCCGTTTTTAATATTAACGTTTGCTTTATTGTTGGCTAATTGTAAAATAGGTTGATGTAATTTTAGTTGGAGGGAAAGAGAACGAGCCTCGAGGGATGTTAGGCGCAGTTCGTAATCTTCACCGGCAAGTGGCGCCGCATACCCAACGTTCTCAACGCTATTACATCACCGGTGAAGAGAAGGATTTCAACCAGATCTATGATTTATCATTTGCTCGTCTTCCACTAGGTCTTCTACTGCTACTGCTTCTGTAATCCGGGTTTATATATTTATACACGAAGAGATCATGGTTTCAGAATAACGGCCAACAACAATTCAAGACTCCTTTCTGTGGATTGAAACTGAGAGAAGACTACGATTGTCCTTCACCTCTCCAGGGGTCAAACTGGTCAGCTGACTCACTGACATCCAATCCGACAAGGTCAAATGTGGCCCCGCCTCTTCGGAGTCCGCGAGTTATAAAACGGCGAAGGTCCACTGCATTAATGTATGATTGTCCCAACTGTTATTTGCATACATATAGATGCTGGTATACGCACAGGTCATGAGCAGTTTATAATACCCTATCACGCAGCCTAACATGATTCATCATCACACAAAAACGCCACCTATTAGTAAGAAGTCCACAGCAGAACTTGCTCCCAATTCCTGGTCGTGTTTAATAATATATCACACCAAGCCAGTGGAGGCTGAATAATTGACAGGACTGCAATTTGTAGGAAAAAAACACACTGGCGAGCACCCAGGTAAGACGTTGTCACCCTCGAGACCAGTGGGCAGAAGGCTTTTCAATTACATCAGGCACGTGGGCATGATGAGAATAGGCCTATTAGTGGTGTGTGTGTCCTCATTGAATGTTACATCATCTTTAGAACGAAATGAAGAAATTGAGAACACGGCGCATATCACCAGAACAATAAAAAAAAGCACATGCATGAACACGGACTACGGTGTTATCTGATTAATGAACATGATTTGTTCTGTAGCCTATGCTTTCTTCAGAATCAGTCTGGACTGATTCTTCATCCCTAAGTAGCCTATTTCATAACAGCGAACCACGGATGAAAACGTTTAACGAGATGCCAGAATCGCGGGCGCGCTCTGAAAACGCCCTTGACGCCTGGATACTGTTGCTATGGTAATACTATGACAACGCCTTATCGTATCTCCATGGTGATGCTATGAAGCCTGGTGGGAAGGAGCTTGTTATTGATGGATGGGCAGCCTTAATCCGTGGGTTTGTTTAGAAGCTAATTTACCGGAGATGTAACATAACTCAGACATAACAAACTCGGTAGACTGGGTGATGCAGAGTAGGAACCGTTGAAAGGGTCAAGTGTAGCGGTGTTATGCTCACCGGTAGAAAACATGAGCCACAGACCATGTGAGATATTAAAAACTGTCAGCAAATAGAGTTAGCTACAGTTGTCAAGTATGAAAGTCAAGACGCTAATACGAGTTTTAATCATTTACTCCAGGTAAACACGGCTTTGATGATGCACATTTTTGAAAACAGGCCTATTATGGTATGCATTCTAAGCGGGTCTCATCAAGGACGCCATTTGAAAGAGGTTAACTAAGGCTGCGTTGTCAATTTCTAAGTGAATAATCTTTGAAGGGTCTCTGTGAACCTTGTGCAAGCCCGAAATCAACTTATCTGGCCTTGAGCTATAACAGGAAACACAAGATATCACAAACACATGCATTACTTTAGCCTAGCTACATCTTAGCGTTTACATTCCAGAGCTTATACAGAGCGACTTACAGTAAGTACAGGGACATTCCCCCTGAGGCAAGTAGGGTGAAATGCCTTGCCCAAGGACACAACGTCATTTTTCACCGCTGGGAATCGAACCGGCAACCTTATGATGGTTAGTCCGATTCCTTAACTATTCAGCCATCTGAAATCTTAGCAGTTGTATTCACTATTACTGTAGGCCTAGGCTACATGTAATTTTATAATAATAGCCTATGTAGGCCTATGTACACCCTGCTGTGGACGTGATTACATTTGAAATTAAACATATTGTCATCTAGACAACCTCGGGCTATGAGCTGGATGGCTCTATGGTTTTGCTATCATAAACAAAACTGGTGCAGTTATTCACCCGTCCATCTCTCTGTCTCCGTCTCTCTCTCCCTCCCCCTATCTCCCTCTCTCCCTCCCCATATCTCCCTCTCTCTCTCTCCCTCTCTCCCTCCCCCTATCTCTCTCTCTCTCTCCCAGAGACACACCCGCTTTGGGAGGAAACAATACCGTTTTTTTCTTTCTTTTTATTATTCTTATTGGCCGGGTTTCCCAGATTCGTTAAGAAGCTCTTAACGCTAAGAGCTTCTTAGGAGCGTTCTAAGAACGCTATAGAACGCTCTTAGAACGCTCCTAAGAAGCTCTTAGCGTTAAGAGCTTCTTAACGAATCTGGGAAACCCGGCCAATGTGAATACAAGACTAACCTTGAGCACACAACCTCGGGACCCGTCCCTTTAGCAATGTTGTAAAGAAACCCATGGATTTATCAGTGTAGGCCTGTTTCTCTTTGTGACTGTTTAGCCGTAATAATAGGCTAATATGTGAATGTCATGTACGCACTCAAACACACAGTTTTACCAACTAACAACATAAGTCATCTGTGACTACAGCGACTTTCTTGCTCTGAAAGTTAATGCCGTTTTTGCAGCTATTCCCCTCCGTCAGAGTTTAACGGCCCCCATCCAGACCATACATCGTCACATTGGTACTTGGCCAGAACAGCACTCTTCAATTACTGGACAGCCATTTGCAGAATTTGATTGATGCGGGGTTTAAGTGAACAGTGCCTTGAACTGTGACTCCTACACACTCACCCGCACACACGCACGCGCGCACACACAGAGAAAGAGAGCGATGGATGAGGTTACTAAAATAAGCACCTAAGTACACTTATAGTCACAAAAGAGAGCAATGATTACTTTTCCCCCTCATATAAAATATCAGTGACAATCCAGACAAGTTATTTCTACATGTCACACAAATGCTAAGACCTTTTCTGTTTCTCTCCGCTTTGCACGTGAAATCACTGCCGTACAACATTTGTAGTTTTACTCAACACAAGCAGAGGACAGAGATCTTTTTTTTTTTTTTCTTCTTCTTGGTGAGATGAGAGAGGGCGGGGTATAGTTTGCAGTGTGATTGCTATCTTCCTTGTCCATCTCTGGGTTGCAGCAGACAAATAGAGGGCTTTTTTTCTCCCGACGAACGATGGACATATTCTGCTCTCAAATCAATTTCAGCTCAGTAACCAGGTAAACCCGTGTCTCACGCGGGCTCCGCTGAGACCTCTGTTCAGACAGCGATATTGACATGTGTGAGGAGGTTCCGTGTTTTACGTTTTGGTGTGTTTTTCGTAGAATCTGAGGGATGGCCTCGCGGACCGGCCATTGGAATCGTCAACAGAGGTAGAGTGTCGTTTCACGCGCTCGCCCAGCCGTCGATGTTGCTGGCGTCTGCACAATGAGCGTAGCGCTGCAAGACCTGCGGAACAACGTAGGTATCTGAAGGAATAGCGTATCCTAATTCCCCGATTCGAAATCGACTCATATTTGCATTACATAGAAAACACAGAGCATTGTGCCACATTGGATTTATTTGTGTTTTTTTTAGCAGCGTCCAACATCTGCCTTGTGATCATTTAGCAGAATTATTCTCTTACTCGCGTTTAATATCGTCTGATCTCACGACACGCACAGGTTGTGAACATCTATGTTGTTAATTCTCCATCACGGAGCTCTTCTCATTATGATGTCAATCAGTTCATGAGTCTAAGAAAGACATTTAGGATTTGCCATTTAGGCAGAGTTTGAATCTTAAAATGTGTCACCTTGATTTCCAGGTTGAAAAACGAGTTTGTCGTTTTTAGTGTTAGGCTTCATTACACACTTCACAGAATAGTTCATCAGATGTAACCCGATGTCCTGTCGCTGCAGAATTTAGACCTCGTTTGATCTAGTCGATTGCTCGCTCCGCTTCCGGTTTGTGTATTTCTATCTCCATGTGAAGTAGCATAATATGATGTAACGTAGGGTACTTATGTCTCGAGCAAGGGTCCTCTTACAGGTCTTGTTTCTATTGTTGAGCAACTGGGTGTGTCAAAGCAAGCAAATCTGGAACCGTTTCTAGTGACGGTGGTCCTTGTCGACCAGCGAAAGGACCACGGACTGTAGAGCACGGTTTCCTTGACAACCATACGGCCGATGTTCTAACGTTTTGTCCTCATGAATTGTCATTGCCTGTTTTTTACTGCGCATGAGCACATGAAGGCTATGGTTACGGTTAGTCCTATAGTTTTACGCTACGGTTGGACAATCTGACAAAGTCAAACAATTTCACATTACACCAGCTGTACAGGTACACATCATGTAATAAATGCCAGCAGTTGTGTATGTTGGACTCTTGTTGAACAAGCTCGACCTGTTGTTGAACAACGTTGCCATTTCCTCATAGGCGTGGGTTAAATTAAACATAGATTGCTTGTAGCAGAGATCGTCATGTAAAACAAATAGGGTTTAGGCTTGCTAGTCAGCTGTATGTAAGCATGCCCTTAAAAGGACCAGTGTAGCTGGTGAAGCAGCTTGTCTGTCATCGCCCAGTATGCTAATGTACATGAGTCCTTTGTTATCCCTGAGGCATTGCTGCATATCTGGCTAATGGTCATGATCATTAATAACAGCGACTGTAAGAAGCCCGCCAGCAGATCCGCAAGTCCTCTGGATGCCAGGGGGGTGTGGCTGCAAACCACTCTGAGGGGAATGTCACACTGTCTTGATGATGGTGGTAGTGTAGGGGGGGAGAGGTGGTAGAGTAGGGGGGTAGAGGGGGCGGGGGGGAGCAGCCCTGTGTGGGACCCAGGCTGACCTCTGCCCTGGCCGGCCCGGGGACCAAGGCTGACCTCGCGTATCCTGCCTCAGGCCCTTCCTGTCACAGCACAGACCCTGCCTCTGTCTGCCCTGCCTCCGCTGCCTCCCTGCCCCTCCAAGGGCAGGTCAACTCCTGTTCACCTTGGCTAGCAGGGCTGGAGGGCTGGAGGAGGGCTGGAGTACTGGAGGGTTGAAGGGCTGCAGGAGGGCTGGAGGAGAGCTGGAGGAGGGCTGGAGGAGGGCTGCAGGAGGGCTGGAGGAGGGCTGGAGGAGGGCTGCAGGAGGGCTGCAGGAGGGCTGGAGGAGGGCTGGAGGAGGGCTGCAGGAGGGCTGGAGGAGGGCTGCAGGAGGGCTGGAGGAGGGCTGGAGGAGGGCTGCAGGAGGGCTGGAGGAGGGCTGCAGGAGGGCTGGAGGAGGGCTGCAGGAGGGCTGGAGGAGGGCTGGAGGAGGGCTGCAGGAGGGCTGGAGGAGGGCTGGAGGAGGGCTGGAGGAGGGCTGCAGGAGGGCTGGAGGAGGGCTGGAGGAGGGCTGCAGGAGGGCTGGAGGAGGGCTGGAGGAGGGCTGCAGGAGGGCTGGAGGAGGGGCTGGAGGAGGGGCTGGAGGAGGGCTGGAGGAGGCTGCAGGAGGGCTGCAGGAGGGCTGCAGGAGGGCTGGAGGAGGGCTGCAGGAGGGCTGGAGAGCTGGAGGAGGACTGGAGGAGGGCTGCAGGAGGGCTGGAGGAGGGCTGGAGGGCTGCAGGAGGGCTGGAGGAGAGCTGGAGGAGGGCTGGAGGGCTGCAGGAGGGCTGGAGGAGAGCTGGAGGAGGTCCAGCTGGCTTCTCTGTATGAAGCAGAAGCTTTCTGCTCAGACGATGCTGTTCTGTTTCTGACAAGATATTGGCTGAATAGATGGCTTCTTTTCTAACAGGCTGGTGTTGGGTTGACTTTGTAGGGCTCTGTCAGTTATGAAGACTGTCCCAGGGATGGAGAGACACTCTTCCTCCAATGGTTTTTATTTACATCCTCCCACACTCTTCACTTCCCTCCATTCCTCCTCCTGTCCCCTGGAACTGAGAACTGTGCTTTACACCTCGGTCATTGTTCTCTCTTGTTCTGTCTCTCTCTCCTTCCCTCTCTCTCTCTCTCTCCTCCCCCCCCTCTCTCTCTCTTCCCTCTCTCCTCCCCCCCTCTCTCTCTCCTTCCTCTCTCTCTCCCTCTCTCTCTTCTGTCTCTCCTCTGTTCTCTCTCTGTCTCTCTCTCTCCATGCCCCCCCATCTTCTCTCTCACCCTCTCCCTCTCTCTCTCTCTGTCTCTCTGTCTCTGTGCTCTGCTCTCTTTCTCTCTCTCCCTCTCTGTCTCTCTCTGTCTCTCTTTCTCTCTCCCTCACCCCCCACCCCTCTCATCTCCCTCTCCCTCTCACTCCCCTCCTTCCCTCCTTCTCTCTCTCTCTTCCTGTCTTCTGTCTCTCTCTCCTCTCTCTCTCTCTCTCTCTCTCTGCTCTCTCATACTCTCATCTCATCTTCCTCTCCCCTCTACTTCTCTCTCCTCTCTCTCTCTCTCTCTAGCTGTCTCTCTCTGTCTCTGGTACTCCCTCTCTCTCATCTGATCCTCTCTCTCTCTGTCTCTCTCTGTCTCTCTCTTTCTTTGTCTGTCTCCCTCCTCCCTCTCTCCGCCTCTCCTTCATTCTGCTGTTCTCTTTAATTGATGAACGCACGAGGCAGGATGAGTAAGAAAGGCAGGATGAGTCAGGATGAGTAGAGAGGCAGGATGAGTCAGGATGAGTAGAGAGGCAGGATGAGGCAGGATGAGTAGAGAGGCAGGATGAGTAGAGAGGCAGGATGAGGCAGGATGAGTAGAGAGGCAGGAGGGCACACTGTGTGTGTGTGTTTTGAGATTTCGCACACATAAACAGATGTCTGTTTAGAGTGAGGACAGATACTGAGAAAAAAGGGTTTTATTTGTCAGTGTGCACATGCAGGGTTCCTGTGTGTGTGTGTGTGAGAGAGAGAGAGAGACAGAGAGAGAGACAGAGAGACGAGAGAGAGAGAGACAGAGAGAGAGAGAGAGGAGAGAGAGACAGAGACAGAGACAGAGAGAGAGAGAGAGAGAGACGCACACACGCAGAGGTAGGGATCCATATGCATGTTATTCTTTACTCTTTTTACATATCCTCCTCCATTAAAACGAGATCATCTGAGTGTTTAGGCAGCAGTACCAGTCTAGCAGTGCTTATGTAAGATTTACATAAGCAGACAGAGTTGTTTGTGGCGCATGTTCATTCCCAGTCCGGGGAGAGAGCCTGTCAGATGTGCACTGAAGTGGCTAACTGAATTAGGCCATATTTTGTTGTCAGTGGCAGGGAAGAGAATGGCCCTTTTGTTTTGTTCCCCCGACAACAACAGTACTGGCCTCTGTCCTGCCCATGGAGGGAGCAGGAGAGCGCCCCCTGTCAGGGATGTGTGTCAGTGCACACTTGCTGTCAGTGAATGAGCGAGCGGCCGTTGAAGTGGCATTGTTACGACCCCTGTTACTGTGTACTGTTCTGTGTTCTGTGGTTAGAGTGAATGGACTGAAGCTGCCACCACTGTTGTGTCTCTTGTCTTCTCTCTTTCTCTCCCCCCTCCCCCTCTCTCTCTCTTTTTCTTTCTCTCCTCCCTCTCTCTCTCTCCCCACTCTCTCCCTCTCTCTCTCTCCCACTCTCTCCTCCTCTCTCTCTTCCTCTCTCCTCTCCCTCTCTCTCTCCCACTCTCCCCTCTCTCTCTCTCCCACTCTCTTCCTCTCTCTCCCCCTCTCTCTCTCTCCCCACTCTCTTCCTCTCTCTCTCCCTCTCTCTCCTCCTCTCTCTCTCTGGTTGCAATTGGGCGTGCCATCTTTTCTTTGGGTCTTCCAGTCCCTCTCTCTCAGGATAATGCAGACAAAAGCAGCCTCTCTCTCCCCCGATCTCACCCCCTCCCCTCCTCTTCTCTCAACCTCTATGGGCCACAACGGAGAAACCATTGATGTCTGGATCCCAGTCCTGTCAACATGAGCCCTTCTCCCAGTTCTCCTCCAGCATGCTAGAACGCCTGGGTTCTCCAGCATGCTAGAACTGCCTGGGTTCTCCAGCATGCTAGAATGCCTGGGTTCTCCAGCATGCTAGAACGCCTGGGTTCTCCAGCATGCTAGAATGCCTGGGTTCTCCAGCATGCTAGAACGCCTGGGTTCTCCAGCATGCTAGAACGCCTGGGTTCTCCAGCATGCTAGAATGCCTGGGTTCTCCAGCATGCTAGAATGCATTGGTCTAACCCAGCCTCCTTGTCTTACTCCCTACAGCTGTTTCCCAAGGATCCCTTTTCTTCCCATCCCCCACTTTAGCAAACTCGCCTGTCCTTCTCTCCCTCTCCTTCTCCTCTCTTCCTTCTCCTTCTCCTTCTCCCTCTCCCTCTCAAAAATATATTTAAAAAAAAAGTTTCTAACAAAAGTCTTTTTTAAAAGGTTTTAATTTTTTTTCCGAAATGTTGAAAAAAAGATTTAGAAAAAAAAGGTTAGAAAAAAGTAAAAAACATTGACAAAAAATATACAAAGAAATGTTTGCATCATTGATGAGTACTTGATGATGACTCTACTGTACTCTACTGTTATGGATGAGGCAGAGGAAGTTAGCAATGTCGACATGACTGAGAATAGAGACATTCCTGATCACCCATGGCCACCCACTCTCTCGCCTCCCTCCTGCCTCCCTGCCTCCCTGCCTCCCTGCCTCCCTGCCTCCCTGCCTCCCTGCCTCCCTCCCTGCCTCCCTGCCTCCCTCCCTCCCTCTCAGTACCTTGGCTGTGTTCGCTGCAGTGTTAAAGCATGTTGCTTGTTGCCTGTAAAAGCAGCTGTTGACAGATGCCTTGCGACGCACAGCAGAGGGTGGGACCCCGTTGCTAGTGGCAACACACCTTGTGTGTGTGTGTGTGCGTGTGTGTGTGTGCGTGCGTGTGTGTGCGTGACAGTGATAAAACTAGACTGCTCCCCCCGCGCTCCAGCTCGTGTTCAGAGAGAGGAGAGGGAGGTCAGGGAGAGGGGGGGAGGGAGGGAGGGAGGGAGGGAGGGAGGGAGGTCAGGGAGGGAGGGAGGGAGGGAGGGAGAGATTGCTGGACCCTGTCTTCCGCTCAGCGGAGGTTGTGAGCTGTGTGTTGTGCCTCCACCCCTCCACACACACACAGTACCTACACACACACACACAGTACATACACACACACACACGTCATGTTCAGGCTCCACCAGGATTGGAGGAATTGAATGAAATTGAATCAAACTGAATTGACTATCCCACTCAAGTGTACATCTCAAGTGTACATCTCAATAGCACATAATGCCATATTCATAATGTACTTATCTTCATAATGTCATTATATTAATAATGTAACTTATTTTATAATGTCATTTGCAGTTTGAACCTCTGTTGTCAGCACCAGTGGTCCCTCCACAGTTGTGTTTGGGTTGGCTGCTGGTCCTAATCAAGGCTGTGTTATTTGTGCTGCGTTCCAAGTGTTTTTTTTTCCTGTTAAGAAGGACTGCCGTACTAGATAAGCTGAAAGGGGAAGCTATCTGTGTGTGTGTTTATATGTGTGCGTGCATGTGTGTTGTGTGTTGTGTGTGTGTGTGGAGTGTGGGTGTGTGTGTTTTATGGATCTATCAAAGGGCTCATTAAAAGGTCAGTCCCATGAAAGCGCTTCTCATCCAGCCTCTACCCTGCCTCCCCGCCTCTCTGTAGCCTCTACCCTGCCTCCCAGCCTCTCTCTAGCCTCTACCCTGCCTCCCAGCCTCTCTCTAGCCTCTACCCTGCCTCCCAGCCTCTCTCTAGGCCTCTACCCTGCCTCCCAGCCTCTCCTCAGCCTCCTGGCCTATTCCAGGGTGCCATGCGCCTGCCCCCCAAGGCTGGGCTGGGGCCGTCATGGGCTCCACACGGGGGGCCGTTTGATTAGACACACCCTGCGGCCCGCTGGGCAGCAGTTTCCTGCAGGCCACATGATCTCCTCAGGATATGACCTCAGACGACTTCTTCTAGACGAAAAAGATCTGGAAAGATCTGTCACTCTCCCTTGTTCTCTCTGTCTCTGTCTGTCTCTCTGTGTGTGTCTCTCTCTCTCTCTCTCTCTCTCTCTCTCTCTCTCTCATCTCTCTCTCCTCTCTCTCTCTCTCTCTCTCTCTCTCTCCTCTCCTCTCTCTCTCTTGTCTCTGTCTCTCTCTCTCTGTGTGTGTGTGGTGTGTCTCTCTCTCTCATCTCTCTCTCTCTCTCTCTACTCTCTCATCTCTGTCTGTCTCTCTCTCTCTCTCTCTCTCATCTCTCTCTCTCTCTGTCTCTGTCTGTCTGTCTCTCTGTCTGTCTGTCTCTCTGTCTGTCTGTCTGTCTGTCTGTCTCATCCCTCAGGCTTCCTTTAGTCAGCGCGTCAGAGTCAGTGTGTGTGTGTTTATGAAGGACTTCAGGGTTAGTGTGTGTGTGTTTATGACGGACTTCAGGGTTAGTGTGTGTTTATGAATGGCTTCAGGGTTAGTGGTGTGAGGCCTTCAAGAATTCTGTGTGTGTGTGTTTATGAAGGACACCCACAATTCTTAATTTGTCAAAGTTCAAACTGAAACTGGAGCTAACGCTTTAGTGCTCCTTTTTATTTATCCTGTCTGCAAATATTTGGTGTGTGTGGGCGTTTGTGACATGTGTTTGTGTGTGGTGTGGGTGGTTGTGACGTGTGTAAGCCGTCTGTGTGACGTGGTGTGTGTGTGTGTGTGCGTGAGAACGATGATTTGGACTCCGCTGATTATTTTGTGTTTTGTGAGGTGGACCCCACCATGGCTGTTGGCGGCTGTGTGTCTGGGTACCTTGTCTTTGAGGGGGGGGGGGGTCACAGTGGGGGGGGGGAGGGGGGGGGGAATTGATACACTGCCCCTCCCGTCCGACATGGCTGTCTTTGGGGAATCTTCTCCTCTTCTCCTTTCCTCTCTTCGTCGAACCCTGTTACCTCCTCTCTTTCTTCTCCTCCTCTTCTCCTCCCCTCTCCTCTCTTTCTCCTCCCCTCTCCCCCTTTAATCTCCTCTCTCCTCCCCTCCTCTCCTTCTCCTCTCTTCATATATCCTACTCTCATCCTCCTCTCCTTCTCCTCTCTTCATATATCCTACTCTCTACATCCTCTCCTCTCTTCTATCCACCTTTTCCTCTTCTCATCCCCACCCTCTCACTCCTGCCCTTCCTATTTCATCTCCCTTTTCCTCTGTCCTCCCCCCTCTCCTCCCCCTTCCCCCCCCCCTCCCCTCCTCTGCTGGTCAGTGTTCTACTTAGACTGTGAGTGCACATACAGATATATTCTATATGTGTGTCTAGAGTACTGAATGTATGGTTGATACTCTTCTTCTAGTGTGGGTGTGGATAACACGACGCCTGCTGTGCGTGAGAGTGTGAACAGGAGAGGGGGGGGGTACGCTGACCCCTGTGGTGGCGAGGTGAGGCAGGGTGGGGAGGTCTCGTGGGAGGGAGGAGGGAGGGGGTGGGGCATGCCAGGCCCTCTCCACCAACGCCGCTTCCTGTTAAAAAACACTCCACAGGAAACCACTTCAAACAATCACATTCCGCTCTGCTCCTAGAGCCCGGGGAAACCTTCCCCTTCCTCCCCCTTCCTCCCCCTTCCTCCCCCCTTCCTCCCCCTTCTCCCCCCTTCCTCCCCCTTCCTCCCCCCTTCCCTCCCATCTCCCTCTGCTCTGCCACTCCCTCCTCCTCTTTCTCCATCTCTCCTTCCCTCTCCATCTCTACCTCCCCCCTCTCTCCATCTCTCCCTCCCTCTCCATCTCTCCCTCCCCCCCCCTCTCTCCATCTCTCCCTCCCTCTCCATCTCTCCCTCCCCCCCTCTCTCCATCTCTCCCTCACTTTCCATGTCTACCTCCCCCTCTCTCCCCCTCTCCCTCCCTCTCCATCTCTACCTCCCCCTCTCTCCCTCTCTCTTTCCCTCCCTGTCTCTTTCTCTCCCTCCATCTCTCTCCCTCCATCTCTCTCTACCTCCATCTCTCTCTACCTCCATCTCTCACACACTCATACCTTCTCTTTCTCAGACTTTCTCTCCCTCCATCTCTCTTAGCCCAAGTTACCTATCTAGCTACCAGCTCAGCTCAAGTTAGCTATCTAGCTAGCAGTTCAGCTATCTAGCTAGCAGCTCAGGTTAGATCGCTAGATAGCAGCTCAGGTTAGCTAGCTAGCTAGCAGCTCAGGTTAGCTAGCTAGCTAGCTAGCATGTCAGCTTCAGTTCCTGTTTCTCTCCTCACTGAGGAGAAACTTAATTCTCCAGATGGTTCTGTGTGTGTGTTTGTGTGTGTGTGGATGCTGCCAGCTCGTTGGTCGGTTTCTGCCTGTTTGGTTCCAGCCGGGCCTAGCCTGGTTCTGCAACTGTTGGCCGAGGTGGAACCCCAGACCTCCTGTGGTCTGACTTCCAGTAAGCCTCCACAATGTTCCTGTTCCACTGGTCCCACCTGACCCCTCCAGCTGTTTCTGGAGGGGCGCTTCTCATTGGCCAGACAGCAGCTGTTTTGACCGCCTGCTATCCAATCAGGCGGGGGCCGGAACACATTGCTTTGATTTTGAGGGAGCTGGCAGGGTCACGTGACTGCCCCCGGGCCGTTGCTGTGGAAATGTGGTGCGCAGGAGTTCCATGGAGTGGGGTCATGTGACAAGGAGAAGAGTTAAATAGTTGGTTGTCAGTGTTGTGTTTCACATGGGGGAGGAGAGGAGCACAGCAAGATGGGAGATACTCACACACACACACACATACACACAGATACACACACACATACACACATAGATATACACACACATACACACACATACACACAGATACACACACACATACACACACAGATACACACACACATACACACACATTCAGAGGTAGATGCACACACAGATACACACATGTTCACACACACGCCCAGTGCTTGTGTGTTTGTCACCCTCCTGTCTTTTCCAACTGCACATCCTCCTCTCCTCCACTCCGGTGCCAAACCCTTTCCTATGAGACAATCCTCTGTGTGGAAATGACTTCATGTTGGTCAGAGATCAGAGGAGAGGAGGAGGGTGTGTGTGTGGAGGTGTGTGTGTGTGGAGGTGTGGAGGACAGAGAGAGACAAGGTGTGTGTGTGTGTGTGGAGGTGTGTGTGTGTGTGTGCGGGGGGGGGGGGGGTTCTTCTATGAGGAGTTTAAATAGTAGTAGTTAAAACAGGAAGTGTTTCCTGTGATCAGTCTGACAGAGATGGGGGGGGGGGCGGGAGGGAGGGAGGGAGAGGCAGAGGGGGTTCACGTACTGGACAGACAGAGTAAATGCTTTAGTGCTGTTAGGCTGTTCAGAGGAGGGACAGAGACACAGATCACACACACAAACACACACACTCACACTAATACACACTCACACACACGCACCCACACTCACACTAATACACATTCCCTCACACTCACACACACTCTCGCACGCACACGGCCTCTGTACTGTCTGATGGTCGTCGATATCAGAGGCTGTGTAATGTCCTGGTCTGGTGGAGGAGGGAGAGAGAGGGAGGGGGAGAGAGAGAGAGAGAGAGAGAGAGAGAGAGAGAGAGAGAGGAGAGAGAGAGAGAGAGAGGGAGAGGGAGGGAGGGAGGGAGAGAGGGAGAGAGGGAGAGAGAGGGAGAGAGGAGGGAGAGAGAAGAGAGAGAGGGAGAGGGAGAGAGGGGGAGAGGGGGAGGGAGGGAGGGGAGGGAGGGAGGGAGGGAGGGAGGGAGGGAGGGAGGGAGGGAGGGAGGGAGGGAGGGAGAGAGAGAGAGAGAGAGAGAGAGGGAGGGAGGGAGGGAGAGGGAGAGAGGGAGGGAGAGGGAGAGCACATCTCTCACCAGGGGGGTTGAAGCTCGCCCTCGTCACCATGGAGATCGTGGAGCCAGCGTCCGTGTGCCTGTTCTGTTCATCAGCTTCCTGCTCAGGATGACAACCTGGTGGGACACAACCAGGAGCAGGCCTGTACACACACACACACACACACACAACCAGGAGCAGGCCTGTACACACACACACACACACACACTCAGAGAGGGATGTACCACAACTCTGTCTGACAGAAGAGGTCTTATTAAAGAGATCCGTTAGTTTGTGTTGAAAATGGCGCCGGGGGGATTCCAGAGGCGTTCGTTCCGCCTCGCAGGGTCGTCATGTGAACAGAGAGAACAGTACGGTACAGAACCGTGAACAGATGCTCGGATAAACATGGACCCAAACAAAAGACTTGTTTCAGGGAAAACGAGAAATCGATCACATGGAGGTTAAACATAGAATGTTAGGAGGGTGTGGGGGTTGCCTGGAGGTGAATCTGCAAACACATGACCATGCACAGACCCCCTGTGTAGCAGGATGGAAGGATGGAGAGACGGACAGCTTGTAAATGCACCGTGATATTTAGCTTGAGAGGTTGTTCAGATGAGCTAAAGATGTTAAGAACGTCATCCATTACGGACAAAGAGCGGAAGAGAGGAGGAGGGAGAGAGGGTGGGAAAGGAGGGAGAGGAGGGGAGAGGGAGGGAGGGAGGGAGGGGAAGAAGGAAAAGGGAAAGGAGAGACTAGAGGACAGGAGAGGGGAGCCCCCTGTGCAGGGGTGTGGAGGTGGTTCCCAGGCTGTCCCTGTGCAGGGTGTGGAGGTGGTTCCAGGCTGTCCCTGTGCAGGGTGTGGAGGTGGTTCCAGGCTGTCCTGTGCAGGGGTGTGGAGGTGGTTCCAGGCTGTCCCTGTGCAGGGGTGTGGAGGTGGTTCCAGGCTGTCATGCAGGGGTGTGGAGGTGGTTCCCAGGCTGTCCCTGTGCAGGCGTGTGGAGGTGGTTCCAGGCTGTCATGCAGGGGTGTGGAGGTGGTTCCAGGCTGTCCCTGTGCAGGGTGTTGGAGGTGGTTCCAGGTGTCATGCAGGGGTGTGGAGGTGGTTCCCAGGCTGTCCCTGTGCAGGGGTGTGGAGGTGGTTCCAGGCTGTCCCGTGCAGGGGTGTGGAGGTGGTTCCCAGGCTGTCCCTGTGCAGGGGTGTGGGAGGTGGTTCCAGGCTGTCATGCAGGGTGTGGAGGTGGTTCCCAGGCTGTCCCTGTGCAGGGGTGTGGAGGTGGTTCCAGGCTGTCCCTCTCTGCAGGGTGTGGAGGTGGTTCCCAGGCTGTCCCTGTGCAGGGGTATGGAGGTGGTTCCAGGCTGTCATGCAGGGGTGTGGAGGTGGTTCCCAGGCTTGTCCCTGTGCAGGGGTATGGAGGTGGTTCCAGGCTGTCATGCAGGGGTGTGGAGGTGGTTCCAGGCTTGTCCCTGTGCAGGGGTGTGGAGGTGGTTCCAGGCTGTCATGCAGGGGTATGGAGGTGGTTCCAGGCTGTCATGCAGGGGTGTGGAGGTGGTTCCAGGCTTGTCATGCAGGGGTGTCGGAGGTCGGGTTCCCAGTGCTGCTCATGGCAGGGGGTATGGAGGTGGTTCCCAGGCTGTCCCTGTGCAGGGGTGTGGAGGTGGTTCCAGGCTGTCATGCAGGGGTATGGAGGTGGTTCCCAGGCTGTCCCTGTGCAGGGGTGTGGAGGTGGTTCCAGGCTGTCCCTGTGCAGGGGTGTGGGAGGTGGTTCCAGGCTGTCATGCAGGGGTATGGAGGTGGTTCCAGGCGGTTGTGGATCCGCCAGGGAGTTGGAACCAGCTGTGGTCTGTTAATGCGAGTGTATAGAGAGCAGATGTTACTGGACTGTAGATATCTAGTACATAGAAGAGGCATGTCTAGTTATTAGGTGTCGTAAGAATAGACTAGCTATATTAAGTGTAGTAGTAAGTACAGTATGTAAATGATACAAGGAAACTTACTGAGCTATAGATGCATGCGTGTGCATGTATGTGATCAGGGGGGGTTAAGCCTATCTTGTAACTCAAGAGGTTTTCAATAAACAGAGGGGTTAGGGACCCAGCCTGTGGGTGTCTTGTGTCTGAGAAACCTTTCTTCTGACGGAGGAGGGGGAGGGAGGAGGGGGAGGAGGGGGAGGGGAGGGGGGAGAGGGGAGGGGGGAGAGGAGGAGGGGGAGAGGGGAGGAGGGGGAGGGGGGAGGAGGGGAGGAGGGGGAGGGGGGGAGGAGGGGAGGGGGGAGGAGGGGGAGGGGAGATGAGGGGATACCACTGTGAAAGACAGAACCATCACTGGGGTGGAATATAGAACGGTCTGTACTGTGATATCCTATTAGATACCTCCCAGAGAGAAGTCAAGCTGTTCTTACACACACACACACACACACACACACACACATGGTTCTGTGTTCCATTAAGGCTCAGAGTGTGTGTGAGGGAAGGTTAACACATCGTGACGAACTGAAGGAGCCCCCCCCTTCCCAGACCCCAATCCCAGCCCCCCTTTCAGCCCCCCTCCTCCCTTTTTCTTTAAAGTGTGCCTATTCTCCCTCTGGGTTTCTAACTCATTTAGAATCTGTCTATCACTCCTCTCATCCCTTTCTTTCTTTTCCATCTCTCTTGTCCCTTACCTCTCCTCTCTACTCCCTGCTAACCCTCTCTCCTCTCTGCTAACCCTCTCCTTCTCTCTCCTCCCTGCTAACCCTCTCCTCCCTCTCCTCCCTGCTAACCCTCTCTCCTCTCTCCTCCCTGCTAACCCTCTCTCCTCCCTGCTAACCCTCTCTCCTCTCTCCTCCCTGCTAACCCTCTCCTCCCTCTGCTCCCTGCTAACCCTCTCTCCTCTCTCCTCCCTGCTAACCCTCTCTCCTCCCTGCTAACCCTCTCTCCTCTCTCCTCCCTGCTAACCCTCTCTCCTCTCTCCTCCCTGCTAACCCTCTTCCTCTCTCCTCCCTGCTAACCCTCTCTCCTCCCTGCTAACCCTCTCCTTCTCTCTCCTCCCTGCTAACCCTCTCTCCTCTCTCCTCCCTGCTAACCCTCTCCTTCTCTCTCCTCCCTGCTAACCCTCTCCTCCCTCTCCTCCCTGCTAACCCTCTCCTCCCTGCTAACCCTCTCCTCCCTCTCCTCCCTGCTAACCCTCTCCTCCCTCTTCTCCCTCTGCAGATGTCCAGCTACAAGCGAGCAACGTTTGAGGAGGATGAGGTGTCCGACCACCCTGCTGATGGTGGCCTGTCCCCTGACAGCGTGGAGGTGAGTCTACCAGAGGAGGAGTAGAGATCTTACTGTCCTAGAGTAGAGTTATAGCTTGAAAGTGTGGGTAGTTGCAGGCCTACACGCACTGTGAACTGGACCAAATCAATACTTCTTAATGACGCGGAAATGCTTGTGAAAGTGATTGGTGGAAAAAGGGAACGGATGCACACTTGTGTTCCTGTCCATGTACCTATCCTTGGTATCCCGGATGTTGCAATCTGAATTTTTTCGGCTCAAGTTTTTTGGATTTGAATTTCACCATTCGAATTTGAGCAGACATAATTTTGTTCTGTTTGAATTTCTGAAGCTTCATTTTTTTTCATAGAATTTTTGGGATCTGAATTGGTAGGCCTACTGTTCGAATTTGAACAACCTGAATTCCCCAACCTTGAATTTTTGGATCGGATTTTTTTTAAACATTAAATATATTCATATTTCAATATAAAAAATATGAGTCCAACGCCTACATAAAGCTCAAAAACAATTTTGTGCTCAAATTAATGCAAACACATTATAGCTGACACCCGGCTTTGTCAGCCGGAAAAAGTGTATAAATGTTTGGGTGAACTTCCCAAAATGACAATTAACGACGTATGCGATTCTATGTTGCTGCCCTTCAAGCATGAGGGAAAAGGGGTTAACATTGTAAGTTTCGAGTTACATCGACAATTAACTACAAAGGTAAGGTTTATTGAACTCTCACAGTAAAAGTAGCTAGCTATCACTAGCTAGGATAGCTAGCGAATTTTTAGCAACATTATAACATAGCCTACTCAATTATCTGATTGTCAGCGTGTTTGCTACTCGTCAATGTTAACAGATAAATAATTGTTCTGTAATATATGTTCGCTATGGATAATGTAAAACATCTGGAAACGGGAGAGATCTCCGTGAGGGCGACCTCAATGGAAAAAAAGCAGCACAGTCAGTGTATGGTTAAGAGAGAAATAACTATGGGTTAACATAACTTGTTCTGGTTATTAAAAGTCACGTTTCTAACTTAACTGGAAGTGAGGTTAGTAATTTGGCCTACTTTTCCCCGGAAATACGAAGACTAGCACTGTCGTGTGCAATTTGCCTCAGGTCATGAAATCTAAACACAATTCTTTAATATGCTAAATTATGTTTTGAAAAAAGTCACGCTAATTCAAATCACCACGACTCTTAAATTCGCACTGGAAGTGTTTTTCAGATAAAAATTCACTGCAAACCGTTCACAACCCGTACACCTGAAAGTTCAGTGAACCACCTCACAGCTACATTTTACACTGTAACTGGTAGTAAACTAGGGTGTAGAAACGTTGTGGGTGCGCAGGGAAATATAGGCAGGTAAAACATTAGAATGTGATTTTAACACGGAAGGAAATTATACTCCTCAAAGTATAATCGCAATTAAAAGAGCAATAAAGAAATCGCGATATGACTTGTCATTGCACAACCCTAGTTTCCACCTTACCTTGTCACCTGTATCTACCTGTCTACCCCTCACCTGTATCTACCTGTCTACCCCTCACCTGGATCTGCCTGTCTACCCCTCACCTGGATCTACCTGTCTACCCCTCACCTGGATCTACCTGTCTACCCCTCACCTGGATCTACCTGTCTACCCCTCACCTGGATCTACTTGTCTGTCTCTCTCAGGTGGGGTTCAGGAAGGGAGGGATCCACCTCATGGGTCCTCTGGGCCAGAGAACTCAGATGGAGGTGGTGCTCTCTGGGCTGCTGCTGGCCTCACTCCTGGCCCTGTTGGGCTGCACCATCACCCTGGGCGTTCGCTACAACCGAGGTGGTGTCACATACCGATCGGTGTTTGATTGTTTTGGTCTTAAATTCTGGCCAGTGCTCAGCGGTATTTGGAAGTGTTTCATAGACCGAAACAAATATGCACCTTAGACAAACACACACACACACTTTCTCACCTCACACACACACTCTCTACCTCACACACTCGCCTCACACACACACACAGACAGACAGCTGTTGTGTGGTGTGTGTAGTGAATCCAGCTGTGCCCGTGGCGTCCCCAGACCCAGAGAGGAGCCTGTGCTTGACGGAGGGCTGCATCGTGGTGGCCAGTAAGATAGTGGAGGCGCTGGACCGCAGCGTGGACCCCTGCCAGGACTTCTACCAGTACGCCTGCGGGGGCTGGGTCCGCAAGAACCCCCTCCCCGACGGACGCTCACGCTGGAGCACCTTCAACAGCATCTGGGACCAGAACCAGGCCCTGCTCAAGCACCTGCTGGGTCAGCACACACACACACGCTCTCACACACACACACGCGCTCTCTCACACACACACACGCTCTCACACACACACACGCGCTCTCTCACACACACACACGCTCTCTCACACACACACACGCGCTCTCTCACACACACACACATGCTCACACACACACGCGCTCTCACACACACACGCATGCTCACACACACACACACACACACACACGCTCTCACACACACACACACGCTCTCACACACACACACACGCTCTCACACACACACACACACGCTCTCTCTCACACACACACACACTCTCTCGCGCTCTCACACACACACACACGCGCGCACTCTCACACACACACACGCGCACTCTCACACACACACACACACATGCTCTCACACACACACACACATGCTCTCTCTCACACATACACACACACGCTTACAAAAATGTTTACATGCTCACACACACACACACTGACTCACTCATACTACAAACACATACACACACACACCTGTCAAAAACACTAGTATACTGTGTAAAATCAGGTGTTTAGAGGTCGGTTGAAGTGCTGTGTTTGTGTGTCTTGGTTTGTGTGTGTCTGTTTACATCCGTGACAGCTTACGAGCACACATGCTCCAGCATGGATCAGCCTTAGATTCACAGCTCAGATCTCGCCAGCGCCGCACACAGACCCAAAACAAACACGCCTGAATAGACTGTGCAGTGGTGTGGGATTGTGCCTAGTCACCAGTACACAGTCTGCTGTCCTCTGGATAAAGGTTACCTCCACCCCCCACCCACCTTCAGTAGCCTGTCTCTCTCTGCCTCTGCGAGGAGTTGATTTACTAGCGGAATATTCCGGATTCCAGTGGCTGAATTTAATGAAGTCCTACAGCATTAGCTGTCCTGGTCTGAGGTTCTGTGTGTTCAGGGGGCAAGTCAAGTCAAATCTCTTTTTCTTGTTTTGCTGACGATAAGGGTTAGGGTTACATGGCTTCAGCTCCGTGGGATAATTCATTTAGCCGCTCCGCCGCGGTCCTTGTTTCCAGCGGTGTGCGTTGCCATGACAGCGGTATCTCTGGGATGTCTCATCCCTCTCTCTTGTCTCTCCTTTCATCTCTTCCTCCATCTCTCTGTCACTCTGTCTTGCTCTCTCTCTCCTTTCTCCTCCCTCCCTCCCTCTCTCCTCCCTCCCTCCCTCCCTCTTGTCTCCCCATCTCTTTGTTTCATCTCCCTTTCTCTCTCTCTACCCTGCCACTGGTCACACCCTGTTTCTATTTGTTATTACACACACACACACACACACACACACACACACACACTACACTACACTCAGTGCTTAAGCAGTTGAAAAATGTAAGCAGTGTGTCAGAACAAAATTTATGATGCCAGTTTTTAGCCCAACAGCCTGTATTTACATTTAGAGTTTATTAGCTGCTGTTGCAGCATGTTAATGCTGGGGATGGAAATAGCTCAGGGTAGAGAACTGGCCTGTACATCAAGAGGTTGAAGGTTCAAATCCCCGCTTGAATGATTCTTGTATTTTGTCTAACCCTCCTCCCTCCCTCCCTCCTCTCCTCCCTCCCTCCCTCCATCTCCTCTCCTCCCTCTCCCCTCCTCCTTCCTGTCTTTCAGAGAATGGCACGTTCAACTCCAGCAGCGAGGCTGAGAGGAAGACCCAGTTCTACTACCTGTCCTGTCTGAACGAGCAGCGCATCGACGAGCTGGGAGCTCAGCCTCTCATCGACCTCATCGCCAAGGTATGCCTCACCTCCCACCTATATATGCACCCCATACCCTGTTACCCCCCCCCCCCCCCCTTCCCGTTAAACACCAAGGACACATCTCTCAATAAGCACTCACACCAAGTGTCTTCCACGTGACCTCATACCAGCTTGTCCACAGCAGAGCGAGCTAGCGAGAGCTGTTAGAAGGACAGGGTCGTCTGTCTGCATTCAGAAACGAGAGAATGGAGAGATTGAAAACGTGTTGTCAGAGAGAGGGAGGGGGCTGATTGATCTGTGATGCACCGCAGTCTGCCACGCTCAATGTTCTGGCCCTGGCTCTTAGTTAAGCTTTTTGCAGTGTAATGCCCTATTTTTCTTCAGAATCTATGTTTTTTTTCACATAGCAGACGCTTGTATCCAAAGCAACATATGGTACATGTGGGGGATTTAAATCTGCAACCTCTTGACAAAGTCTCTGACAGGCTGCCATGTTCTCACAGACTAGCCAAGTCTGAGGAAATCCTCAAGATAAAGACCGTCTCTAAACATGTCTCCCCTGTCCTGCTGTTGGGAAACATTTAGGGAATGCATGAAAGGACACACAAGTAACCTTTGACCCCTCTGTCCCATCTGTGATTGCCTGACCCCGCCCCCTGCCCGGCCTGTCTCCGTGGTAACAGAGCGGGGGGTGGAACATCACAGGCCCGTGGGATCAGGACAACTTCATGGAGGTTCTGAAGATGGTGTCGGGTCCGTACCGGGCCCAGCCCTTCTTCACTGTGGGCGTCAGCGTGGACCCCAAGAACTCCAACAGCAACGTCATCCAGGTGCTTCCTGTCGCACCGCCCCTGCTTCCCTGGCACCCAGCCTGGGGATTGGTCGCTTTTTCTGACCTGTGGATTCCTTCCTGCTAGGTGGACCAATCAGGGTTGTTTTCTGCCCTCCCGGGAGTATTACCTCAACAAGACAGCCAATGAGAAGGTGAGGAGGGGGAGAGGGCGTGGTCTAACCTAGTCCGGTTCTCCGCAGGTTCTGAAGGCTGGTCTAACGTAGTCTGGTTCTCTCCGGTTCTCCGCAGGTTCTGAAGGCCTACCTGGACTACATGGTTGAGCTGGGCCTGCTGCTGGGCGGAGAGAGGAACTCCACTGAGCGGCAGATGCAGCAGATCCTGGAGTTTGAGACGGCGCTCGCCAACATCACCGTGCCGCAGGACGAACGCAGGGACGAGGAGAAGATCTACCACAAGATCACCATCGCTGACCTGCAGGTGGGGGGGGGGGGGGGGGGGTGAAGTGGGGGGTGTCTGTGTGTGAGGGGGTGTTTATATGTGAGATAAACAGTAGATTAATTATCTGTGTGTTTTGGGTCTGTAACATTACGGACTTTGGATTCTTTTACTGAATCCAAAGAAACCTATTGTCTCTCCCCCCCTCTCTCTCTAGTAGGAGATCTAGTGCCTCTCTCCCACTCTCTCTAGTAGGAAAGCAAGTGTCTCTCTCCCCCTCTCTTTAGTAGGAAAGCAAGTGTCTCTTGCCCCTGGGTGTTCTCCACAACAGAAGGGCGCCAGGGCCCCTTTTTTTGTATGCCAAGGCCCCCGACCGTTGCCGGGGAAACCGTTGCCAAGAGCCGTTGCCAGGTGGTTCTGCCTGTGCGGCGGGCTGTGGGAGAGGAGCTCTGTAGAGGAGGCTAGCGGCTGCAGGGTCGGAGCGTTCTGAGTAAAGACCTTGTCAGTCTCATACCAGCATGTTTCCAGCACCGTGCGTCACCATGGCGATCCTGCATCAGGGCCGGATTTCATATCTGAATGTTCGTCATGGTTTCAGTTTGTGTTGAACGGAACTCTTCAGGGTGGAACGTCTGCAGGCGTAAACAGCCTGTTGTCCGTGGCAACGTTGCTGAGATGTTTAGATGTTCTGCCCCCGTGTGTTTAAACACATCGGAGAGGCGGGTTCAAAGTGCGTCCACAAACCCAAGTCTCTGATTGCGCTAGTTGGACAGTGTCGCATGGGTCACGAGAGGTGCAGCTCAGACTCGTTCTCTGAAGTTCTCCAGACTCCGAGACCAGGTTCTGAGGGAACTGGAATATTCCGGAGAAGGAAGCAAGGTTTAGAGCAGACGTATAGAGTCCCCCCCCCCCCCCCTAGTCTCTCCTGCCCCCCCCCCTCCCAGTCTCTCCTGCCCCCCCCCCCCCCAGTCTCTCCTGCCCCCCCCCCCCCCCCCCCCCCAGTCTCTCCTCCCCCCCCCCCCCCCCCTACAGTAGGGGAACAGGGTCTCAGGAAGGGATTTGGCATAAACCCCCCTTAGGGTCAGAGCTGCTGCTGTAATTATGTCTGGGCCCCGGAACAGAAACAGTGGTGTGTGTGTGTGACTGTGTGTGTGTGTGACAGTGTGTGTGCCCCTTTGTGTTCCTCTTGCCTTCACATACCACTCTCATATTTTCCACCAGACCAGCGCTCTTTATTCTAACCCAGAGAGATCTCTCCTCTCTCTGGACTTGTGTCCATTCTGACGTGACTAAGCCCCTCCCCCAGGTCCTGGCGCCGGCGGTGGATTGGCTGGACTACCTGATCTCGGCTCTGTCTCCACTGGACCTGAACACCACAGAGCCGGTGGTGGTGTACGCCAAGGACTACCTGCAGCAGCTGTCTGAGCTCATCAACAGGACGGACCACAGGTGACCTCACACACACACACACACTCACAACACACACACAACCCAGTCAGGTGGCTGAGCGGTTAGGGAGTCGGGCTAGTAATCTGAAGGTTACCGGTTCGATTCCCGGCTGTGCCAATGACGTTGTGTCCTTGGGGCAAGGCACTTCACCCTACTTGCCTCGGGGGAATGTCCCTGTACTTACTGTAAGTCGCTCTAGATAAGAGCGTCTGCTAAAGGTAAATGTACAACCCACACACACACACAACCTCCACACGCACACACACGCACACACAGCCAGCATGAACAACAGAGCAGCCAGCTGAGCAGATCCTGCTTTTAGTTTGTCGTAAATGTCAGTCACTCACCACTCTCGTTCCTTCCTCTTTCCTCTGCATAACTCCCCTCCTCCTTCCCTCACTCCCTCACCTTATCCATTTCCGTCCTTTTCTCCATCCCTTCCTTTCCCTTTCCCCCCCTCCATCTCTCGTTATCCCCCCCCGCCAGTCTGCTGAACAACTACATGATGTGGAACCTGTCCAGAAGGGCGTCTCCAGTCTGGACCAGCGCTTTGAGAACGCCCAGGACAAGCTGCTGGAGAGTCTGTACGAACCAAGAAGTGGTTTACACACACACACACCAGCCTCTGAGAAGGTGTTTACACACACACACACACACACACCAGCCTCTAAGAAGGTGTTTACACACACACCCCACACTCACACACACACATACATACACACACACACACACACCAGCCTCTAAGAAGGTGTTTTACACACACACCTCATACATACACACACACACACACACACACACAGCAGCCTCTAAGAAGGTGTAGATGTGGTTTACGTATCAGGACCACAGCTGAGAATACTGTCCTTATCTCTTTCTCTCTGTGTGACTATGTTATCTCTCCTCTCTCCCTCTCTCCCTCTCTCTCTCCTCTCACCTCTCCTCTCCTCCTCTCTCCCTCTCTCCTCTCCTCTCCTCTCTCCTCTCTCTCTCCTCTCTCTCTCTCTCTCTCTCTCTCCCCTCAGTCTTGCACGCCCAGGTGGCAGACCTGCATCGGGAACACAGATGACACACTTGGCTTCGCCCTCGGAGCTCTGTTCGTCAAAGCCACGTTCGACAAACACAGCAAGGAGATTGTGAGTGTGTTGGTCTCTGTGTTCTCCCCGGTGATGTTTTGTTAAAAAAAAAAAAAATTACAGGGGAACTGTGGTCATTGATGCTTGGCTGCCACTAGTGGTTGGGAGTGAGTAGTGCGCCGTTGTGTTTTATCAAACATCGCAGGCGGTCGTTGTAGAAGGACAGCTGACCTTCAGGACTTGACACATCCTAAAATAATGTAATTCTCCACCTCTCTCCTTCTTTACTCCTCTACTGCCTTCATTCCTTCCTCTCCTCTCTTTCTCCTCTGTTCTCTCCTCTCTCTTCTCTCTCTCTTCTCCTCTCCACTCTTGTCTCATTCCTACTCTTACCTCCATCTCTTCTCCTCCTCCTCTCTCCCCCTCTTCTCTCTCCTCCTTCTCTCTCCTGCTCTGCCAGGCTGAGGGGATGATCAACGAGATCCGCACGGCGTTCAAAGCAGCTCTGGACCAGCTGAACTGGATGGACCAGCACACGAGGCAGGCTGCCAAGGAGAAGGTGAGGGGCGGAGCTTAGGCTGCCAAGGAGAAGGTGAGGGGCGGAGCTTAGGCTGCCAAGGAGAAGGTGAGGGGCGGAGCTTAGGCTGCCAAGGAGAAGGTGAGGGGCGGAGCTTAGGCTGCCAAGGAGAAGGTGAGGGGCGGAGCTTAGGCTGCCAAGGAGAAGGTGAGGGGCGGAGCTTAGGCTGCCAAGGAGAAGGTGAGGGGCGGAGCTTAGGCTGCCAAGGAGAAGGTGAGGGGCGGAGCTTAGGCTGCCAAGGAGAAGGTGAGGGGCGGAGCTTAGGCTGCCAAGGAGAAGGTGAGGGGCGGAGCTTAGGCTGCCAAGGAGAAGGTGAGGGGCGGAGCTTAGGCTGCCAAGGAGAAGGTGAGGGGCGGAGCTTCGGAAAACAGCCCCGGCACAACAGAGTGGTGTGTGTGTGTGTGTGTGTGTGTGTGTGTGTGTGTGTGTGTGTGTGTGTGTGTGTGTGTGTGTGTGTGTGTGTGTGTGTGTGTGTGTGTGTGTGTGTGTGTGTGTGTGTGTGTGTGTTTGTAATCCTATACTTGTGAGGACCACAACCTGACAACAGACCTTTAAAGTGAGGACATTTTTCTTTGTGAGGACATTTTAGCTGGTCCTCACAAGCAAATCACTTCAAACTCTTACACTGACACCCTATGACCATAGGCATCCATCTCTGCAAATATCACCAAAAGTCCTCACCTATGTGGTAGGCCGTCAAAAACTGTGTTTAGGCTCTATGCTCTAGTGCACCCCTGTAGGCCAGGCTTGGTGTTGCATTCGGATTTTCCCATTGAGTTGCAGCCCTTTTTTGATTGGTTTCTGAATCAGGGCTATTTTTCTGATTGGCTAGAAGTTTTACCACATGACCAAGGGAGAGGAAGGATGTGGCCACCTGCTTTTGCTTCATTTGGGAAACCCAAATGCAATACATAGACCTGGATTAACTTCTATATCAGTTACTAAATGTTTCACATATTATTTTTGAGCTTGGGCAAAAAAAGTAAAAGGGCTGCTAGTTCAATGTTTGTTACAATCTAGGCCAAACATAAAGTTTATAAAAATCAATGGCGATTTTGGCTTGACATTTTTGAAAACAATTTTTCCTGGACAAGTCCTCATTTTGGGACCATTAAAAAACGTCTGGCCAAGATTTCTAAATTTGCGAAAATGTCAGGATTCGGCTTTAGTTTAATTATTATGTGCATCAGGTCAAATAATTCAATGTGTGCGCACATTTGCATTGCTATGCTGCATATAGTGTGGCCTTGGGAGAGTGGTTGTGAAGTGGCAGTTTAAAAACGATACATTTAGTCAATTAGCAGACGCTCTTATCCAGATACCCCTCCCCCACCCCCACTGCTCTCAGCACTCACTGAATGCGATCTGAAATCTTGACAGACTTATCAAGCTTACTCTTTTTTTACATATGTAAATCAATTCTATATAGGATTTAAAAATAATAATAATACTACTTTTAGCTTGTTCATGAGATTTTACAGACTTATGACGAAACTTTTTATCTGATATTCAGCCAAACTTTGCATTGCATAGTATATGTAATGATGTAATTGCATGAAATCTATTTGGTATAGATTAATTAATTGCCCATTTTCAATAGTCTCCTAACATAAACAGATAAACAGTTGTGTGCCAGTCATAAAAGTTGGGAGACATAAGGCTGCACATTGTGTGGCCTTGAGAGAGTGGTTGTGAAGTGGCAGTTTGAAAACGATACATTTAGTCAATTAGCAGATACCCCTCCCCCACCCCCACTGCTCTGCACTCACTGACTGCGATCTGAAATTTGACAGAGAATTGCTTACTCTGATTTTTTTTACATATGTAAATAAATTCTATTTAGGATTTAAAAAAATATAATACTACTTTTAGCTTGTTCGTGAGATTTTCCAGACTTATGACAAAACTTTTTATCTGATATTCAGCCAAACTTTGCCTTGCATAGTCTATGCAATGATGTAATTGCGTGCAATGTATTTGGTATAGATTAATTAACCACTTTGAATAGTCTCCTAACATAACCAGATAAACATTTGTGCCAGTCATAAAAGTTGGGAGACCTAAGGCTGCATATTGTGTTGCCTTAGGAGAGGTTGGTAAGTGGCAGTTTGATACATTTGACACCCTCCCCCACTAGGTTCTGAGTGGCAGAACCACACAGGCCAGGACAGAACCACACAGGCCAACATAGAACCACACAGGCAGTGCCGGTCCTAGCACATTTGGCGCCCTAGGCAAGATTAATCACCAGGTGTGTAGGTCCTCGAGGGTAGACACATGAAGCTGCCTACCCTTTGGCAGCTGAAGAAATTCAACCTGCCAAAGACAATGATGGTGCACTTCTACACAGCCATCATTGAGTCCATCCTCACCTCTTCCATCACCATCTGGTACGCTGCTGCCACTGCCAAGGACAAGAGCAGACTGCAGGCCAGAACAGAACCACACAGGCCAGAACAGTCAGCCACACAGGCCAGAACAGAACCATACAGGCCAGGACAGTCAGCCACACAGGCCAGAACAGAACCATACAGGCCAGGACAGTCAGCCACACAGGCCAGAACAGAACCATACAGGCCAGAACCACACAGGCCAGGACAGTCAGCCACACAGGCCAGAACAGAACCATACAGGCCAGAACAGAACCACACAGGCCAGAACAGAACCATACAGGCCAGGACAGTCAGCCACACAGGCCAGAACAGAACCATACAGGCCAGAACCATACAGGCCAGGACAGTCAGCCACACAGGCCAGAACAGAACCATACAGGCCAGGACAGTCAGCCATACAGGCCAGAACAGAACCATACAGGCCAGAACAGTCAGCCACACAGGCCAGAACAGAACCATACAGGCCAGGACAGTCAGCCACACAGGCCAGAACAGAACCATACAGGCCAGAACAGAACCACGCAGCGCAGAACAGTCAGCGACACAGGCCAGAACAGAACCACACAGGCCTGTACAGTCAGCCACACAGGCCAGAACAGAACCATACAGGCCAGAACAGAACCACGCAGGGCAGAACAGTCAGCCACACAGGCCAGAACAGAACCACACAGGCCTGTACAGTCAGCCACACAGGCCAGGACAGAACCATACAGGCCAGAACAGAACCACACAGGCCAGGACAGAACCACACAGGCCAGAACAGAACCACACAGAACAGAACCACGCAGCGCAGAACAGTCAGCCACACAGGCCAGAACAGAACCACACAGGCCTGTACAGTCAGCCACACAGGCCAGAACAGAACCATACAGGCCAGAACAGAACCACACAGGCCAGAACAGAACCACACAGGCCAGGACAGTCAGCCACATAGGCCAGAACAGAACCATACAGGCCAGAACAGAACCACACAGGCCAGGACAGTCAGCCACATAGGCCAGGACAGTCAACCACACAGGCCAGGACAGTCAACCACACAGGCCAGGACAGAACCACACAGGCCAGAACAGAACCACACAGGCCAGGACAGAACCACACAGGCCAACATAGAACCACACAGGCAGTGCCGGTCCTAGCACATTTGGCGCCCTAGGCAAGATTTATCACCAGGTGTGTAGGTCCTCGAGGGTAGACACATTGCAGCCGATCACCTTCTCAGCAGCTCGGTTGATACGCTGCAGTCTGCTCTTGTCATTCCTGCGGCAGCTGAAGAAATTCAACCTGCCAAAGACAATGATGGTGCACTTCTACACAGCCATCATTGAGTCCATCCTCACCTCCTCCATCACCATCTGGTACGCTGCTGCCACTGCCAAGGACAAGAGCAGACTGCAGCGTATCATCCGCACTGCTGAGAAAGTGATCGGCTGCAATTTGCCCACCCTCGAGGACCTACACACCTCGAGGACATAACAGATTTCTTATTGTTCTATCAAGTGCGGAAGCCTGACCGTCTTTGTACTAGCTATACAAGGCTTGCTGTCCGCTCACCTTCCAGGTCAGATATGACCACCTGACTGATCTGGACTCTTGATTACCTGAATGTCTGACTACCTAACTGCCTGTCTGATTGCTCCCTCAGTCACCTAATATCTATGATGTATTAATTGAATGAAGACAGGTGTTTTAAGGATATTGTATTACACATTACATTGTATAACTCCTTATCTACTGTACTGTATCCTATTTTCTATCTAACATTTCTCTTGACTAATGGACATCGGTTTCATTTTACATGTAACTGCAAATAGTAATTGGGAAGCACACCAACATACACACAAAAAGGCAGTTGAGAACCACTCATTTATCCACTACCAATTTTTATCTTTATATAACTACTGTTTTTGTCTGCACCAACAGCACCAAATACAATTTATTGACCTATGTGAAAACGTAGGCAACTTGGCAATAAACCGGTTTCTGATTATAATGAATGCTTTTGCGTTATCAACCCCTCTGCTAATTTACTAATATGGCCAACATTCTCGTAGTCTATTGATTTCATTCATACTTAATTGATTGGTCGTGGCCAGGATTGCTGTAAGCTAAATAATTAACCAGTTTCCTTGTGCTAGCGAACTCGTGTTAACTGACGTCAGGAGTTATGAATACTGTAGAGCTATTTTTTTTTTATTGCGGTTTACCGCTCTAAAAGATTTTCACTGCAAGATCTAAAAGAAGTTTGCTAACGTGAGTCAGCCGTATTGGTAAGTCAATATATTTTTTAGCAGGTATCAGTTATTTTGCGAGTGACTTAACGGTATTAAACTGCTTAATTACATAAGTAGTTTAATAGATTTGCATTCGGCGTTGTTGAAATAATCTTTGTGCTTGTGCGCGTACGTAACCTAAATACGTACCTAAATAATTTCATGTCAAAATTGCTAACGCATCTGTAATAGTTCGGTAGTTTAAATACATTATCAAAAGAAGTCAATTAAAACTCATACACCACAATGTGCTTTTACATTAAACAGTTTAATTTAAACTCATGCAAATTGGTTTGTCGACAACTAAGTAAAAGCCATAGTCCCTGTTTGAGCGGCATAAATTAAAAATGGAGATCCGCTGGATAAAAAAAAAAAAAGTCATGTGATCTAAAATCGGCCTAGTAACCGAGTAGTAACCAAGTGGTCCTCACTCCCACGGTCCTGTGAAAATATATTTTTTTTACGAGTGTTTCGTGATGTTGAGGTGACTTCTGGCCTCGTGAGAGCCACCTAGTGCTGAAATATATTTTTGCAGGCTCCCTGCTCCTCCAGATAGGGTGGCTCTCACTTCATGGGGTCTGAGTCAAGGTCCTCACATAGGTACAATTACCAGTATGTGTGTGTGTGTGTGTGTGTGTGTGTGTGTGTGTGTGTGTGTGTGTGTGTGTGTGTGTGTGTGTGTGTGTGTGTGTGTGTGTGTGTGGTCATCTCGTCTTTAGGCGGACGCCATCTATGACATGATAGGATTCCCTGACTTCATCCTGGATCCTAAGGAGCTGGATGATGTTTATGATGGGGTGAGTTAACTGGACCTGTCTTCATCTGGCCAGAACTGCTCTACCAAGGCGTGTGTGTGTGCACATTGTGTGTGTGTGAGGTAAATATAAGATTGTTCTTCCTCCCCCCTCTCTTTTTCTTGTCTCCTTCTCTCCCTCCCCCTCCCTCTCCCCCTTCAGTATGATGTGTCGGAGGACAACTTCTTCCAGAACATGCTGAACTTCTACAACTTCTCTGCCAGGGTGATGGCTGATCAGCTCCGGAAGCCCCCCAACAGAGACCAGTGAGTCTTCACCTCCCTACCGCTCTCTGCTGACAGACAGTGTTGTAAGATCACTAAAAGGGACAGGACAAAGTCTGACCCTGGTGTGTGTGACTCTGGTGTGTGTGTGTGTGACTCTGGTGTGTGTGTGTGTGACTCTGGTGTGTGTGTGTGTGTGTGTGACTCTGGTGTGTGTCCATCCAGGTGGAGTATGACTCCTCCTACGGTCAACGCCTACTACATGCCCACCAAGAACGGCATCGTGTTCCCCGCTGGGATCCTCCAGGCTCCCTTCTACGCCCAGGACCACCCCAAGTGAGTGTGTGTGTGTGTGTGAGGAGGACCACCCCAAGTGAGTGTGTGTGTGTGTGGGAGGAGGACCACCCCAAGTGAGTGTGTGTGTGTGTGGGAGGAGGACCACCCCAAGTGAGTGTGTGTGTGGGAGGAGGACCACCCCAAGTGAGTGTGTGTGTGTGTGTGGGAGGAGGACCACCCCAAGTGAGTGTGTGTGTGTGTGGGAGGAGGACCACCCCAAGTGAGTGTGTGTGTGTGTGGGAGGAGGACCACCCCAAGTGAGTGTGTGTGTGTGGGAGGAGGACCACCCCAAGTGAGTGTGTGTGTGTGTGTGGGAGGAGGACCACCCCAAGTGAGTGTGTGTGTGTGTGGGAGGAGGACCACCCCAAGTGAGTGTGTGTGTGTGTGGAGGAGGACCACCCCAAGTGAGTGTGTGTGTGTGTGGGAGGAGGACCACCCCAAGTGAGTGTGTGTGTGTGTGTGGGAGGAGGACCACCCCAAGTGAGTGTGTGTGTGTGGGAGGAGGACCACCCCAAGTGAGTGTGTGTGTGTGTGTGGGAGGAGGACCACCCCAAGTGAGTGTGTGTGTGTGGGAGGAGGACCACCCCAAGTGAGTGTGTGTGTGTGTGTGGGAGGAGGACCACCCCAAGTGAGTGTGTGTGTGTGGGAGGGAGGTTGTATACCCTAACCCATGGCACCAAAAGCTACCAACCATTTGACACGCCACGTGGGTTCCCGTCGTGGGTTTGTGTATGCTTGTTTCGCTGACTGTGACCTCCCTGCAGAGCTCTCAACTTCGGGGGCATCGGAGTGGTGATGGGACACGAGCTCACCCACGCCTTCGACGACCAGGGTCAGTTTCCCTCTCGTCACAAACGCATCAGCACGCTGTAGCACACCTGATAGCAGGGGAGGGGCTTTGTTTTCAAATGTGGGTGGGACATCTTTTTATTTTATAACAGTGGATGCGTCCGTTAAATATTGTTTTCTTACTAAAAAAAGTTTGTGTGGGGGGGAGTGGGGACAGATTAGCAATTTTCAAAGAGCCTGTATAATGAAATCTACTCCCTGGGATTCATTTAAGTTTTTCTTCCTCCTGTAAGGAAGAGAATACGACAAAGACGGGAACCTTCGACCCTGGTGGCAGAATTCCTCGGTGGAAGCCTTTAAGAACCGGACCGAGTGCATGGTGGACCAGTACAGCCAGTACACCATCAACGGGGAGCACATCAACGGCAAACAGACGCTGGGGGAGAACATCGCAGACAACGGCGGGCTGAAGGCGGCCTACAATGTGAGTGGGGGACTTGGCGTACATGGCTAGCTAGCTAGTTAGCATGGTTGTGGCTGTCTTTTCTAGCTTGCTCTTAGCAAGATTCTGGAAGTTCCAGTGCCAATCTGTGTTGGTTTAGCTAGCTAGCGCACTTCTGGATGTTCCTGTGGTCCGGTATAGCTAGGCAGTATGGTTCTGGATGTTGCTGTGCTAACCTGTGCTGGCTAACCTGTGCTGGCTAACCTGTGTTGGTCTGTGCAGGCCTACAAGACGTGGTCGCAGGAGAATGGTGAGGAGAAGAGGCTCCCGGCGGTGAACCTGACCAACGACCAGCTCTTCTTCGTGGGTTTTGCCCAGGTGGGTGGTGGTGTTACAGCAGGTGCCAGTGCAAGCCCTCACTGTTAGCAGACAAGATGACACAACACGACAGGGCCTGTTTGGTAGTTTCAGAACTTTGTCTGTGTGTGTTTCTTGTCTTCTGTGGTCTCAGGTGTGGTGTTCCGTACGGACTCCAGAGAGCGCCCACGAGGGACTCATGACAGACCCACACAGCCCCCCCAAATTCAGGGTCATCGGCACTCTCTCCAACTCACCAGACTTTGCCGAGCACTTCCAGTGCTCTACTGGGTCCCCCATGAACTCAGGACACCGCTGTGTGGTGTGGTAGGGGGGGCCACCAGGGGGCCACCAGGGGGGACAGACGGCCACCAGGGGGCGCCGTCTACGGAGGCTGCTTGGAGGGAGGAGGAGACGCACATTCCCCATGTTGGACGGACATGTCATCATCACTTGTCTTTTGTTGTTTTTTTGGCGGGGAGGGGAGGGGGGGGGGGGGGGGGATTTGTAGTTGAAGGACATGAATCTGGATGACTGGTCGTTGAAGTTGCACAAAGGATTCTGGGATTTAGAGGCGAGCTGGAGAGAGATGTGTTGTGGCTGTTGGTGTTCAGTGTGAGGGGATGGTGTGTTACTGCTCTCTACAAAACCCTCGCAGCAACCTCCCTCTGCAACCTGGTGTGGCGTGAAGTTATGTCTTATTTATTGTTTCTTGGACTTGGTTAGAGGGCGGGGTCAGGATCATACTACTATGCTTCTGTGTTGTTGCTGTTGCTGTGTTTCCTGTTTACAATCGAACCCAGAGCTGTTCTCCAATCCAGAGAACTCTCGCTGAAACCACTGTGACCTCACAGGATGTGCTCCGAGCTCTCTGTGACCTCAGAGTCTAGAACCTTCACTGTGACTCAGCAAATGACTCCTAGGTTCCCTCAAAGGCATTGGTCGGTTCCCTTTGTGACATCACAGAGAGGGCGGAGGAAGCTTCACTGTGATCTCACAGCAGGAATCGGAAGACCTTTTTCGCAACTCCTCCACAGAGAATCTCCCCCGGGCAGACTTGGGATAGCTTGGGGTTAGCGTAGCCTATTCACACAAGCATTTGTTAGCCCTAGACTAAGCACTGTGTTCTGATAGATTTTTGGGGAACTAGCTCCAAAATGTCTTTGCTAACCTGGCTAGCTAGAGGTTAGCATCGGGTTAACAGGTCAGCTAGCCCCGGGGCTAAAAAGGCACTTTTTTTTCCTGAGGCTGAAATTGTGTGAAACGGCCTATAGAATATATATATCATACCTTCCACTGTGTCCTCTGGTCCATAGCTTCGTATATTGGAGGACCAGACTACAAAGTGACATAAACATGGCCCTCTGAAAGGCCATGTTGTTTTTTCACCTCCGTACCACTAGGGGGAGACATTGGGCATAGGACAGGAGGTCACAGGATGAGCGCCACCTGGTGGCCTGACTGTGTCTGGCATCGACATGGACACTCAGCACTGGCGTTCGGATCTTCTACATGTTCTAACGGGCATATATGGACAGTGATGGAGTTCAAATGAGATTCTCCTTTATGATTTTTTTTCTTTTCTTTTTTACTGCTTTTGCCAAAGATTAAGTTCTGCTCTTGTGCTTGTCTGGTTTCTTCTGGTTTGCTTGTTAGTTGACTTGGAATGTGTGTGATCCGACTCACAGTCTAGTCTAGTAGATGTTTACTTCAGTTCAGATGTCTGCTTTCAATAGAGAAAGATGTGTGTGAGGGAGAGAGAGAGAGAGAGAAAGGTAGCTAATTCACAGGATGTTCATACGAGCTCCTCCCCCTTATGATGTTCATTATTCTGTCAACACTGCAGACGTTATTTCAACTCTCAACCACTTATAGAGAAAAGACTCATTTCAAATGAATGTTGATGAAGCGATGTGTAAATAGTTCCTTTGTTTTGACCGTAACTTCGCCAAGTGCTAAGGCAGGGGGGGGGGGGGTGCTAACCTGAGTAGCTGTCGGGGTCGTAACCATGTAAGGGGTCGTAACCATGTAAGACACCTTGATTTCACTGCAGACTCTTTCCAGTCTTGTCTCCTCATAGATGTTTTACACCTGTAGACATGTTTTACACCTGTAGACATGACGAGTCTAGTAGAGATGGGGAACACCCTCCGCCCTCCCTCCCTCCCCTCCCCCGTCACGCCTCCCCTGTCTCGCCTCCCCCTTCAACACCAACTTCTCCACCCGCGTCTTGTCGGCTAAATCCAGCTGGTGCCGCTCGTCGTCACGGCGATGCCCGCGCGTTCCCACTTCCTGGTTCTGATGGGGCTGAATGTGACCCGCTCCGGAAACATCCAGTCTGGATGGATGTTGTTGTTTACGTTTTTTTTCATGAAAAACTTTTCGGTGGCTTCCTCTGAGAAAGCTCCCTTTCGGTGTGACCCCTGGCTCGGGGTGTCACACTTCTTAGCAGACTTACGTTCACAAGTGTGTGTGTGTGTGTGTGGGGGGGGGGGTCGCTGAGGGGAGGGGCCAACACCTGTAAGGGTAGATGGGTAATCAGCCTTAAGTATTTACTGAAAAAGATATAGATATATATACATATTTAAAAGTGCAAGTGAACATTTTAAACTTGAAAGTGTGTACAAAGCCTTTAATTATCCGTTAAGTGTTTTAGCTCTGGGCCGATGGCTTCGTGTCCAACGCAGCTCTGCTTGCTTCTCTCACCACTTAGGTGGCTGCCTGCCATGTGACCCGCGGTTCTGTGTGGCGATTGGCTGCTGTCTGCCACCATGTGACCCGCGGTTCTATGAGGCGATTGGCTGATGTGATGAAATCATCGAATCAGAAAATCACTTACAAAACATGTCCTCCAATCCAGTACATGACTGTAACAAATCAGACGATCAGATTAACTATCTTTGTGTTAATAAGACACGGTTTGTGACCGTGCTCCTTGTCACCGTGGCACCTGGTCGCCGTGGCATCTGCAGATCCAGCCCTCTCTGGTGTACCTGTGTAATCATGTTGTGGGAATCTGCCTTATTTAATTTTTCGGGGTCGTGTTCTGATCGTATGTGCTACGTTTCTCTTCTGTAATTGTTGACATCCATTCGAGTGATTTTTACACTTTCACAGTGTTATTTTGCTAGGATTTGTTTTATGTCTTTTTGATACAAAAATAAATAAAAACCACAGCAGCTGTATCTGGTATGGGAACAGCTAAGCCCCAAACTCTACTCCCCACCCCCTCTCCTCCCTCCTGCCACCTCTCCTCCCTCCTGCCCACCTCTCCTCCCTCCTGCCACCTCTCCTCCCTCCTGCCACCTCTCCTCCCTCCTGCCACCTCTCCTCCCTCCTGCCCACCTCACCTCCCTCCTGCCCACCTCTCCTCCCTCCTGCCACCCCTCCTCCCTCCTGCCCACCTCACCTCCCTCCTGCCCACCTCTCCTCCCTCCTGCCCACCTCCCTCCTGCCCACTTCCCTCCTGCCACCTCTCCTCCCTCCTGCCCACTTCCCTCCTCCCTCCTGCCCACCTCTCCTCCCTCCTGCCCACCTCTCCTCCCTCCTGCCCACCTCCCTCCTCTCCTCCCACCCCAACGCGTAGTACAACATTCTGCTGTAGTACAAGACTGTAAACAGGAAACTAAAATAAAGAATATATATATAATAATAATACGGGTCTTTTTTGTCTACCTGACTGTATAACTATGAGTCATCTGCAGGCCTATAATGTGCCCTTTCATCCACAGGACATGAAGCAAGCAGCTCATACCTCTGGGGGGCAGTAGAGGGGCAAAGTGTGTGTGTACACTGTGTGTGTGTGTGTGTACACTGTGTGTGTGTACAGTGTGTGTGTGCTCGCATGTCCTTCTCCACCTTCTCAGCAAACAGAGCCCTTCCTCCTGCACAAACTCCCTCCCTTCCCCGGCGAGCTCTGATCCCTCCCTACCTCCCTCTCCAGCCTGCAGCTTTATCTGCCCCGGCAGGATGTGCTCTGCCCACAGACGTATCCTGCACTCACCCTAGCAGCCGGTGCCCCAGCAGCGGGAGGGAGAGGAGGCACACAGAACAGCCTGTCTGAGAGGAACAGCCTCAGAAGCCGGAGCAGGGGGCCGTTCTGCTGTCTCTGAACCATCCTTTAGAGTTGGGACTGAAGGCTGGAGATTTAGGGTGCTGTACCAGAGCACAGGAAGTGAACCAGGGGAGCTGGGAACAGGAAGAAGAGAAGAGGAGGATCAACGAAGAAGAAGAGGAGATTATTGGGTTGGTTTCTTGTTTTCTACATCTACTTTTTCTGACGTTTTCCTGGTGCTTAGATGATATCATTTATGTTCCAGTCCTGAAGCCTAGCTAGTTTCATACTCCACCATAACGTATCTTAAACTTGACTAATCTCCTAATGCAATTATTAATTTGCTCAACGTAATGTTAGCGAGGCCAATTTACATGCTGTGGTTACAGGTAGATAAGAAATCCCAAACAGCAGGCAGTCATTTCAGATCAGGTGTTTTATTGATGGCGCCTGACCTAACTGCCAAGTCCCAGGTATTCAGATCATGCCTACCTGGTCCAGACAAGCCAACCCTAACCCTGCTGGAAGAGCACCTGGGCTGTAGCTGTAGGACAGGTCAGGACAGTCCCTGGAGAGGGACATGTAAGATAAGTGTCTCATTTAATGCTAATGCCAAACGCAGGGAGCCTGGCTTCAAATCCGACTGAGGCTGTTTCCTGCATCTCCCCCCCCCCCAACCCTCTCTCTCTCTCTCTCTCTCTCTCCAAACTGTCCAATCAATAATAAAAGCTGATTAAAGGCCAAAATCTTAAAACAGTAAGAAAGGATGGTGTCTTCAGTCCAGACAGGACTGTTACGCTGGCCCGGCGCTCTGCTGCGGCGCTCTGCTGCGGGCGCTCTGCTGCGGACACAGCTCCAATCCCACAGCCCGATGAGAAGCATGCGCTAACACACGCGTGCTAAATAGCAGACGTGCTGACCGGGGACTGAAATTAATCGTGAACAGACTAATTGGAAGCTTCTGGACTTCCTGAACTCTTCCTCCCCTGATGCTCTAAGGTAATGGGGCTAACCTGCAGAGTGTGATGTTGTTCTGGAGGCAGTGCAGGAGGGACACAGGAGACCCCCCCCCCCCTTATGGGTGTAATTGAAGTCAGGTGAAGTCACGCTCGGTATTTGAGCGTGGCGTGCTGATGCTGGGAGAGGATGCGAGCCCAGCTGCCGTCTCGTGTGCAGGACCCACAGACCCAAGCAGGCCGGAGCCCACTAACTAGCAGATAACGCTGATTAACTTCATATCTACTAATAGGTTAACACACTAATCATCAGGGCATGTTTCTCATCAGTTGTGCTTTTCGTGAGGACGTTTTTCCAGTGGAAGCTGGTGTTGGTGAAGGGTTCAGATGTTTATGTTTACATATTTACAATGTATATATTGTTGATAAGAATTGTAGCTCAAATTAGGATTTATTCATTACAGGTTTGGATGATGTATTCTAGATTTAGAGAAACTATCAAGAGGAGCAGGACCAAAGAATTCCAATGTACCTTTACCACACCTGTTCCACAGCACCTTTACCACACCTGTTCCACAGCACCTTTACCACACCTGTTCCACAGCACCTTTACCACACCTGTTCCACAGCACCTTTACCACACCTGTTCCACAGCACCTTTACCACACCTGTTCCACAGCACCTTTACCACACCTGTTCCACAGCACCTGTTCCAACCGGCTGAAACCTGAACCCAAGGTAGCACTGACATCAGGATGACAACGGAGAACTTGTGTTGTCTGTTTGTATTGTATCGTGTTGTCTGTACATGTTGTCTGTGGTTGTTGTTGGTATGAGAGCTGTGAGAGATACCTGAATTTCCCCACGGGATTAATACAGTATCTATCTATCTATCTATCTAACTTTCTGTTCCACAGATCCCTGAGGAACCGAGAACATCCGTGGACCATGAAGAGGAGAGCTGAGGAGGGGGATGACAGCAGCAACCTCATCCCCATGACGGAGCAAGCAGAACCCAGCTATGGCAGCATGGAGGGAGAGGTGAGGGGTCCTGGGTGGCAGCATGGAGGCAGAGGTGAGGGGTCCTGGGTGGCAGCATGGAGGCAGAGGTGAGGGGTCCTGGGTGGCAGCATGGAGGCAGAGGTGAGGGGTCCTGGGTGGCAGCATGGAGGCAGAGGTGAGGGGTCCTGGGTGGCAGCATGGAGGCAGAGGTGAGGGGTCCTGGGTGGCAGCATGGAGGCAGAGGTGAGGGGTCCTGGGTGGCAGCATGGAGGCAGAGGTGAGGGGTCCTGGGTGGCAGCATGGAGGCAGAGGTGAGGGGTCCTGGGTGGCAGCATGGAGGGAGAGGTGAGGGGTCCTGGGTGGCAGCATGGAGGCAGAGGTGAGGGGTCCTGGGTGTACAGGGGTGTTGGGGTGACGTGGGCCGTGTCAACACCCACTCAGGCGTGAGCCTCCTGTTGTGATCCGGCTGCTCTAATCAGCGACTCTGAACACAAAGACAGGAAGTTGATCAGTTAATCAACAGGAAGTTGATTAACTGAGAGAAGAGTGAAGTAAAATAAAACACCAAACATCTGAGTGCCGGCCTGGTGTTGAGGCTGGGGGAGGAAGGGGGAGGAAGGGGGAGGACGGGGGAGGCCGGGGGAGGAAGGGGGAGCTGAGGAGGTGTGGAGCGGACGGCGCCGTGGGTGAGGTCACATGTCTTGATCTCTGTGTTCCTAGATGTCGCCGCTCGACCATCTGGACAGAAACGTGTTCAGCGACGGAGTGACTCGCATCGGTGAGTATCGAAGTTATTGTTTAGACTTCGAAACGTTTAAAGAAAAAGACAGAAATGGTCCCGAGCATGTCCAAGAGCGTAACGACGGAGGCTTCCTCGTCAGCTTCAGGACATTCAGGCCCTGTGACACTGTGACACTGTGACACTGTGACACTGTGACACCGGCGAACAGAACATTTATATACAGCTAATCCTTTCCATGGTTTATCATCTATCAGCATGTGGAACATTTAGTTTTTGTGTGGATGCACTCCTCATATTTGATTGAGAAACAATCGACATCTTCCTTGAAAAACAAATCAGAGCCAGTTAAACAGTTAAGTGGTTTTGTTATCATTTACATTTAGTCATTTAGCAGACGCTCTTCTCCAGAGCGACTTACAGGGACATTCCCCCGAGGCAAGTAGGGTGAAGTGCCTTGCCCAAGGACACGGCCAGGCACGGCCAGGAATCGAACCGGCAACCTTCTGATTACTATCCCGATTCCCTAACCGCTCAGCCACCTGACTCTCACTCATCATGCATAAAACTCTTTGCATTTTCCACTTTTCCCCAAAAATGTCATGGTAAGGTTGACAGCTGCATAGATTTGCCCTTAATCCATCATGAATTACGGGGGTAACATCTCCACGGACTGTCCAATTAAATACTTGTCTTTTAAATAAAAAAAAGCTGATGAAAAGAGCGTCCTGTCTTGTGCGATCACACTCAGATAGAGACTGCATACAGTTAGCCTGAGAGAAGCTGCATACAGTTAGCCTGAGAGAAGCTGCATACAGTTAGCCTGAGAGAAGCTGCATACAGTTAGCCTGAGAGAAGCTGCATACAGTTAGCCTGAGAGAAGCTGCATACAGTTAGCCTGAGAGAAGCTGCATACAGTTAGCCTGAGAGAAGCTGCATACAGTATTATTAGCACACAGGATGTGCAAATATGGATTCATTTTAACAAACAGCTCTAGTGTAGTAGTAGGGGGAGTTTTCCTTTTTGAGATCTGTGGTCTCTGTGTGTCGACAGACTTCGTCCTGGTTTGGGAGGAGAGCTTGTCCGAACAGAAGGAAGAGCTGGAGGAAGAGAAGCCTAGCTCCGCCTCCCATAACTCACACAGGAAGTGGAGAGAGGACTTCCTGTCGGAGCTGCAGGCGACAGGGATCCTTCAAGAGACGGTGAGCTGGTCCAGGGTTGGTCAGGACACACAGCTAGCTCCTCCCAGTCCTCTCCACACACACCTCCCTGGTACATAGTAAGCCATACATACCCACCTGGTTCGGGGTGAGTGTAGGCTGGTAGGTGAGTGTAGGCTGGCCCCACAGCCAGCCCCTCTGTAGGTGAGTGTAGGCTGGCCCCACAGCCAGCCCCTCTGTAGGTGAGTGTAGGCTGGCCCCACAGCCAGCCCCTCTGTAGGTGAGTGTAGGCTGGCCCCACAGCCAGCCCCTCTGTAGGTGAGTGTAGGCTGGCCCCACAGCCAGCCCCTCTGTAGGTGAGTGTAGGCTGGCCCCACAGCCAGCCCCTCTGTAGGTGAGTGTAGGCTGGCCCCACAGCCAGCCCCTCTGTAGGTGAGTGTAGGCTGGCCCCACAGCCAGCCCCTCTGTAGGTGAGTGTAGGCTGGCCCCACAGCCAGCCCCTCTGTAGGTGAGTGTAGGCTGGCCCCACAGCCAGCCCCTCTGTAGGTGAGTGTAGGCTGGCCCCTACAGCCAGCCCCCTCTGTAGGTGAGTGTAGGCTGGCCCCACAGCCAGCCCCTCTGTAGGTGAGTGTAGGCTGGCCCCACAGCCAGCCCCTCTGTAGGTGAGTGTAGGCTGGCCCCACAGCCAGCCCCTCTGTAGGTGAGTGTAGGCTGGCCCCACAGCCAGCCCCTCTGTAGGTGAGTGTAGGCTGGCCCCACAGCCAGCCCCTCTGTAGGTGAGTGTAGGCTGGCCCCACAGCCAGCCCCTCTGTAGGTGAGTGTAGGCTGGCCCCACAGCCAGCCCCTCTGTAGGTGAGTGTAGGCTGGCCCCACAGCCAGCCCCTCTGTAGGTGAGTGTAGGCTGGCCCCACAGCCAGCCCCTCTGTAGGTGAGTGTAGGCTGGCCACAACACTAGATAGTCAGGAGCTATGAAACAACAGGCTTTACATTTACATTTAGTCATTTAGCAGACGCTCTTATCCAGAGCGACTTACAGTAAGTACAGGGACATTCCCCCCCGAGGCAAGTAGGGTGAAGTGCCTTGCCCAAGGACACAACTTCATGTGGCATGGCCGGGAATCGAACCAGCGACCTTCTGGTTTAATAGCCTGATTCTCTAACCGCTCAGCCATATGACTCCAAACCGCTCCAGCCACCTGGGCTTTAAAGGCCCAGTTGGCTGGAGAAACACAGTGTCAATATTGAACTAAGTTCAGAGTCGTACTGTGCAAAGCCTTCTGGGAGCATATCTTCCAGGTGATGTTTCCGCTTGGTCAACAAACAACTTCTAATCCAGTACTTGTTCATCCCTGATCAGTCTTTTTTTAAATGATTTACAAATATCTACTGGGTTCTTACTGATGTTGTTATTGTTATAATGTATGATTAAATCATGGGATAAGTAGAACATTTGTAGTAATAACTTGGACATACCTTGTTTTTTCTGTCTGTTTAGAAAGAGGTTTTTCAGCCGAAAAAGAAGATCTCCTACGTGCTCTTGAGCGCCCCCTGGAGTGTGCTGTGTTACTACGCCGAGGAGATTAGTCTAAGAGTTCCTCTACAGGTCAGCTTCATCTCACTGCAGGGAGAGGAGGGAGGGAGGTGGAGGAGGAGAGTAGGGAGGGAAGGAGGGAGGGAGGTGGAGGAGGAGAGTAGGGAGGGAAGGAGGGAGGTGGAGGTGAGAGGGAGGTGGAGGAGGAGAGCTAAGGGGAGGGAGGGAGATGGAGGAGAGGGAAGAGGATGAGAGGGAAGTGGAGGAGGAGAGGTAAGAGGAGGATGAGATGGAGGAGGTAAAAGAGGAGGAGGAGAAGGAGGAGAAGCAGCAAGAGAGAGAAGAGGGGGAGGAAGAGGAGGAGAATGAGGAGGATGAGAGAAGGAGGAGACAAGCTCGTTTTACGACCAAGTCACGCCGGTCACCTGACTGAAATAAAACACTGATATCATGCAAACGGTTATTTTTGTGCCGTTGCCAGGTGGTCACAGCACCAAACCAGGACTGGTCTGAGAGCGTGTTGGAGAAGCTGTCTGTCCCCAACCTAATGGCCCAGAAGGTTCCCAACATCCCTCCTGACTACTACACATGTCCGTTTCGCACCAACAAGCTGGAGAGGTACAGGAATCCACCAGACAAGCTTCAGGTTTCTGCATCTCTGTAACCGAAAAAGCTTGACCACGGCAATTAAATTCAAATCTCTCACTCTAGGTTTATTATATGTAGCGTGCAGACAATCCCCACCCAGGACTCTATAGGCAGTTTTTTATTTGTGTGTGTGTGACTCAAGTTGAGAGTATAGCTGATATTATACTAGCTGACACGCCTGTTTGATGGTGCAAGGCAAATATGTCCTGGATTCTCTCTTCATTCAAGTGTGTGTTTGTCCAGGAGGAGTTGGTAAAGGCAAGTGGCATCTAAGCAAACAGCAGGTGTCTGGTTCTCAAACAACAGTGGAGATGTTTTCCTCACACGCACGCTTTCCCTGTTCTCCACCCTCAGGTTCCTGGGTCACGAGGACAAGACCACTTTCTTCAAGACCACCCAGAGACATCAAGTGGTGGGTTTAGTAGTAATTGTCTCTAACACCTATACGACCCCATGTTTACCATGGTATACTCTAAAGGGCTTCACATACCAAAAGATTAACCGCCGGCCGAAATCGCGGTGTCAAGGATCAAAGTGATGTCATTGCCTCCAAAGCTAGTTTGAGTCATGGTTATCCTCCACCATTACAGCTTCGACAGAATGACTCCCTGTTCGATTCCCCCATAACGTGTTTGGTCCAGCCTGTTGACTACGTAGTGCCTGGTGTGGCTGCGTGACATTTCTCTGATCTTTCTCTGACCTCCAAGCTGTATGAGATCCTAGCGAGGACGCCGTACGGGGTGGTGAAGAGGGGCGAGGTGGGCATCGCCAGACTGCTCAGTGAGAAGGTCTTCTCTGCTGCGTACCCCCTGCATGAGGTCAGTCACACACACACCTTCACACACACACACCTTCCCCTGCATGAGGTCAGTCACACACACACACACACCTTCACACACACACACACACACCTTCACACACACACACACACACCTTACCCTGCACGATGTCATTGTCTCTCCCCCACACACACTTCTTGTTATCTTGTCTGTAAAAATGTGTCATCCCAAAGTATAAATCATACACATGTACATATCAACCAAAACGGTTACACACACACTTTTGTAAAGCCACCAGCCTTCTTTTCACAATCCCTCCACCCACCTTCACCCACCTCCACCCTCCACCCACCTCACAGCCGGCTGTTTGCCTCCGTAGGGCCCCTACGAGCGGCCACAGGCCCCAGTGGACCCAGAGGCCCTCAGCCTGCGGCAGGTGCTGCACCAGTACTGGGCCAGGTGGGCCTGCTGGAGGAAGTACCAGCCGCTGGACCACATCAGGGAGTACTATGGGGAGAAGGTGGCCCTGTACTTCGCCTGGCTGGGTACGGTTAGGGTAGGGTTAGGGTT
>CM042852.1:16344183-16416683 GCA_023658055.1 Thaleichthys pacificus | reverse complement strand
ATACTGGCTTTGACGTTAAACAGGAAGTCATCTGTTTTGACCTTTGACCATTCTGCCAGGTGGTTGTGGTTCTGATGTTCCTCTTTGCCATCATCCTGTACCGGACGATTGTGAGCATCTTCATCTTCAAGTCCCAGAGCACCTTCTTCATTTTCTCTGTGAGTCTCGTTCTGCACAAGTCAGAAAACATCAACGTACACCACTATCAATAATCCTGATTGGCTGATCCCCTTCGCCTCCCTCCCCCCTCCCTTCCTCTGATAGGCTGGGAGAATAGCCAGTCTCACAGGGTCTGTGTTGAACCTGCTTGTCATCCTGTTGCTGTCCCATGTGTACAAGTCCCTGGCCCAGATCCTGACGCGCTGGGGTGAGTTTCTCTCTCCCTTTTTTATCTCACTCCCTGCTCCCTCCCTGTCTCCCTCCCTATCTCCCTCCCCCCTCCCTATCTCCCTATCTCCCACCCTCCCTCTCCTGTCTCCCTCCCACTGTCCATCTCATCCTGTTTTCTCGTTCCTCCACCAGAGATGCACCGCACACAGTCCAAATACGAGGACATGTTCATTCTCAAGGTCTTCGTCTTCCAGTTTGTCAACTTTTACTCCTCTCCTGTCTACATTGCGTTTTTCAAGGGCAGGTCAGTATGTCAACAGGTGTGAGGTGTGAAACTCTACTGTATAATCAGTGTCTATGATTCAAACATCCTCTTATGAGCAGTGGAGTGTATAAACGAAATACTTTTGAACATCGTTGTTTAATCGTGCTGATCTGCCTCACGAACCACACGTACCTTCGTTCATCTCTTAGGATAGAAACATCGGCTGAACGAGTAAATGTAGATTCTGTCTGACAGGTTTGTTGGCTATCCGGGGAATTACTCCACTCTCTTTGGAATACGCAATGAGAACGTGAGTTTCTCCTCGCAAGGTTTCTTCCATTTTTTCTAACCTCCTGGGAGATCCTGGGAGTTCTCCTGGGAGTTTGTCCTTGTCTTCCTTGAGGGTTGAGGTTGGTTGAGGGGAAGTTCTGTGGGCGTATGTGAAGCCCTCTGTGACCTTGCTTGTAAAAAGGGCTGTACACATAACATCTTACGTGAGTGATAACATACTTCTCCAAACTACCATGCTGGTTCAGCCTGTGTGGTTAGTGTTTGCCCAGGCACTCAGAGTGTGTCTGTGTGTGTTTGTGTGTACATGTGTCTGTGTGTGTGTGTCTGGTGTGTGTGTGTGTCTCCAGTGCGGGTCTGGCGGCTGTCTCATAGAGCTGGCTCAGGAGCTGCTGGTCATCATGGTGGGCAAGCAGGTCATCAACAACATCCAGGAGTTCATCAGCCCGTGAGTATCCTCCTCACAGTGAAGAGGCCTTTTAGGAAACTGAGCTTAACCAGGTCTCCGGTTTACCCTGTCTCCCCTGACCTCCCGGCAGGAAGCTGAAAGCATGGTGGCAGAAGAGGAGCCTGGGGTCCCAGCCGTCAGGCAGGGGGGAGGGGGGGGAGGCGGGGGAGGACCAGGGTCTCCCCCCCTGGGAGTCTGACAGCCAGCTGCTTCTGTGTGAGGGGCTTCTCGACGAGTACCTGGAGATGGGTGAGACACTGGGGGAGGAGAGGGAGGGAGGGAGGGAGGGAGGGAGGGAGGAGAGGGAGGGAGGAGAGGGAGGGAGGGAGGAGAGGGAGGTGACAGCTGACTCAGGTTTAAAAAAGAGAAAATAGAATAAAAACGTGAGTGATGGAGAAGTTTGGTGACTTTTGTGAACTTGTAGTTTCCTGTTTGTGCTCACGTCTCTGCAGTGATCCAGTTTGGCTTCATCACCATCTTCGTGGCAGCGTGTCCTCTCGCTCCGCTCTTCGCCCTCATCAACAACTGGGTGGAGGTGCGTCTGGACGCCCAGAAGTTTGTGTGTGAGTACCAGAGGCCCGTGGCGGAGCGAGCGCAGGACATCGGGGTGTGGCTGAACATCCTGCAGGTCATCACACACCTGGCTGTCATTACTAATGTAAGAACACTCACCTGGAAGTGTGTGTGTGTGTGTGTGTGTGTGGGGGGGGGGCGGTATCAGTGTGTTCGTGTGAGACAGAGAAAGGTATCATTTGCAGTGTAATCCAGCACACACTCCCCCCCCCCCCCCCTCCAGGCCTTCCTGATAGCCTTCACCTCTGACTTCCTGCCCCGACTCTACTATCGCTATAACAACCATGGAAGCCTGCATGGCTTCGTCAACTTCACCCTGGCAACCTCCGCCGGAAACCTGACCGGCGACGACATGCAGTGCAGGTACCTGGGGGGGGGGGGGGGGGGGGGGGGGGCACTGTACTGTACTGTAGGTCACCTTGGAGAAAAGGGTGTACTTAATGAACACATTGTACATTATCATAGGTACCGGGGATATCGAGACAAAGATGGTGGTTTCCTCCCGGAGTACTTCCATCTCTGGCCATACGGCTGGGCTTTGTTATTATATTTGAGGTAAGTTCATAGAGCTCGGGAGTTGGATCCAATGGGTTAGGAGACTGTGTGCGTGTGTGAGAGAGAGAGAGATGTCAGACTGTTACTCACCACAGTGTCACAGTTTGAACAGTTCCCCTCCCTCTCTCCCTCCCCTTCCTTCCCCCTCGCTCCTCCCTCCCCTCCCCTCTCTCCCTCCCCGCCCCTCCCCCTCTCTCCTCCTCTCCCCTCCACCCTCTCTACCTCCCTCCCCTCTCTCCCTCCTCCCTCCCCCTCGATCCTCCTTCCCCTCCCTCCCCCTCTCTCCTCCTTCCCCTCCACCCTCTCTACCTCCCTCCCTCTCTCTCCTCCTTCCTCTCCCCCTCCCTCCCTCCACCCTGCTTCAGCACATTGTGTTCCTCATCGGTCATGTGATCGACATCATGGTGCCAGATATCCCTGAGGATGTGGAGGTGAAGATCAAGAGGGAGCACTACATGGCCAAGGAGGCCCTGGCAGAGAACCAGGTCAGACCAGCACACTGGACCCACGTCCACTGTTTACACCTTTGTTCATGTAGCAGCAGGCTGTGGGGTGCTGAGAATGATTCAGACTCTACTGTTACGGGGACCACAGGGGGGTCCAAGCTTGTTTCCACAGGGGCACTGCCCCCCCCCCCCAGCTGACCCCTAGAACTGCCCCTGACTCATCTCTCCATGTTTCCCTCCCTTCCTGTTGTGTTGTCCAGTCTCTGAACCAGTTGGTGTTTCCGGACGAGAAGGGGAAGTCTAAGCTGTGCTCTGAGCTCCGGCGCCGCTTTATCATGTCTGGGTCTCCGCCTCCAGGCAGCGGCTCCCCCCCGCCCCTCCTGGGCCCCATCCCAGAAGACCTGGAGAGACCCCACGTCTGACCTTCCACCTCCCAGGGGTCAGAGCCTGGGGTCATATGGGAGTGTCATGACAGCCCTTTTTAAAAAGTTACATTTATGCCTCTAGTGTTGGTCTTCACAGAAATACAGTACTGTGCCAAAGTCTTCGGGGCAAAGAACAACTTTGAAACAAAAATGCTTTGAGAAATAATTCAATTAAAAGACTAAACCAAAATGTTCTCAACATTGCACTTTACTGTATACTGCTGCACAAATATAGAAAACTAAAATGTATACTTAAGAAAATATTCATGGAAAGAATTGTGGTTGTTTAAGACTTGCACAGTACTGTTCTTTGAGAGGATGTGTCATTCCTGATGTTATTGACATTAACCTTCAGGATTATTTCTTGGATATTTTCTCAGTGATTTAGACTAAGAGGCATTTTACTGGGATTGGTACAGCTCAGTGGTTAGAGCATTTGACTGCAGATCAAGTTCAGATGCCCCCCTGCACGTCCTTTCCCAGAGGCTGTGAACCAGCCTGCGTTTGGTTAAAGCTCAGTTTTTAAGCTGTAGCTTTTAGTTTATTAAATAGTTTCGTACAGATGTTTTATTTATTATTATCTATGAATACACTACAAATCCGACTGTTTCAGAGATCAAGGTTGAAATACTGAGCATATTTTAATACCTCCACGAGTGGATTTGTTATTTCAAAGGACATAACGTCACATATATTTAGAGACTAACAACATTGTACCGGAGCGCCACCTTCTTGTTACAATGTGTAAATGTATTTGCAACTATATAGTGTTGCAGGAATGGGCGTCCAGATGAAAATATTTTACTAGGCTAAATAAAACCTGTCATGAAACCTGGATATATGTTTTTCCCCGCACATTCGGTTCTGTCATCTTGCAGTCAAATTGTTTTTGGTCAGATGCATAAACATAAAGCGTGTGGGTAACACAAGTTTAAAAGATTTTCACTTTTTGTCCTGTAAAAAAATAGTTTACGTCGATAAATACCCCATTGATGATGAAATACCCCACTCGTGAAAATTGATGATGAAGGCGCCTAAATTCTGCGTACGTATTCAGCTAAACCGCTAACTCAGGTAAGGAAATACCGTTGAATCCCGGGGTTTGTTCGTAAAACAAACACGGATTTGTGCGTACGCACTGTCTGTGAATTAGGCCAATCGTATTTCACACAATATAAACTATATTAACCTACATTTTCCAAATTTAATTAGATTAATCCAACGAATATTTTAGTTTGTATGCGAACCATGACAAAAAAACATTGGGACTGCCACATTATTAATTTTCATTAATCCCAAACTTTCGTAGCGTCTACCCCGGTGAAAGCTTCCTGGCTGAGGTAACCGCGCTACCAGAGCAACTTTCTGGCGCGCTAGCAGCAATTGGTTTCGCAAGACCTGCTCTTTGAAAAGAAGCTAGACTAGCTTGGTGGATGCACCGACAGGATTTAATGGAATCGTGCTGTCTGGAGTTTCTAGTATGTGTAAGAACAACTAAGTAATTGTATATCTGGGCCCACCGTAGTTTTTAGGCGTAATTTCAAACAAAACGTGGGCGATGAATACCTAGCTAGTCTAGCTATGCCACTACTGTGCTACGTCTAGCTAGAGCTAGCTAGCTGACCATTAGCTAGACAACGTTTTTTTTAAAGGCTTGTGCTAACTAGATACATAAGCTCCAGCGAACAAAGTAGCTCGTTAGCCCAACTTAACTAGCTAATTACTATGATAAAATGCAACTGATGAACTATCAGTTTACTTTTTTTGGAGTATTATTTCTGTTGTCTGAGTATTTGCCTGTATGGAGAATAGACTAGCTAGCTAGCATGAGCTAAAATGAGAAAACTGCCCTGAACTTGCTAAACTATCGAGCTGCCAGTCACTAAACCAGCTTACTTCACATATCGTGTTGGTGTTGTTAGTAGAGAGCTAGATATTATTCTTATGGAGGGCATTATTAACCCATAGTTCTGGCAGAAGCTAGTTAAAGAGGTTTTAGCTACTTCAACCAGGGCTTAAAACTTAGCAAGTATCCTCAGTGTTTCTCATAGTAATTTGCCATCTTGTTTATGTGCCTTGAGGGTAGTTTCTTCAAGCGAAAAGCGACTGAAACGCTGACGTGAAAGCTGTCAGAACTGGAGAAGGCGAAGCCATGCCGCCGGTATCCGAGATGGAGGTGTCTGCTTCCCACGGAGGGTCTACCGGGAGCTTGTCCCGAGCGGACTGCCTCTGTCCCGTCTGTCTGGAGATCTTCCTCGAACCGGTTACGTTACCGTGCGGCCACACGTTCTGCAAGGCCTGCTTTCTGGAAACCGTGGATAAGGCGAACATGTGCTGCCCGATGTGCCGCAAGCGAGTGTCGACCTGGGCACGGCACAACGGCCGCAACAAGACGCTGGTGAACAGCGAGCTGTGGCTCCGGGTGCAGGCTGCCTTCCCCGCGCAGTGCCAGCGCCGACTGCGAGGCCTGGAGGTGGACGAGGAGGAAAGTGAGTGTGTTGTGTTCTGTCACAGTTATCATCAAGGAACATCAGTGTTTAGCGCTGCTGTCGTCTGTGGGGGTTGGTGTCAGGGGCGGTTCTGGGGGAGGGGTGCAGTGCCCCTGTAACAGCAAGCTTGGGCCCCCTAAATGTAGAGTCTGGATCTTTTTAAACATGGTCTTTTGCCTGTTAATGCCAGTAATGCAGTGAAGAAAATCGTGACAACAATAATGTTTAATGTAACTGGCCCCTCTAACAGTACGACTGTGCCTGTCGGTGTTCGTTGGGACAGTGTGAAAAAGACAGTTATCTTTCAAGACATTCCAAACCCAACAGCCAACAGCAGAAGGTTGATAGTGTGAACTGGCCTCAAGTCTGTGTGTGTCATTGGATGATGAGCTGTGCTGACCTGTGTGTGTGCTTGTATGTGTGCGTGTGTGTGCAGTATCGTTCTTCAGGCCGCAGGTGTGTCTGCCAGGAGAGGTGAGGCAGGAGTACGAGGATCAGATCAGCAAGGTGAGAGCTCTCTGCAGATACGTTTAGCTGCACCATGTGTTTAGACTATGAAACCACATCAGTGTCAGTAAACCATGTCTCTCCTCCTCTTTTCCCTCTCCTCCCCTCCTCCACCCGTCCGCCTTACCTTCCTGCTCTCCTCCTCTCTTTTCCCCCTCCTCCCCCCCTCCTCCTCCCCTCCTCCTCCACCCGTCCGCCTTACCCTCCTGCTCTCCTCCTCTCTTTTCCCCCTCCTCCACCCGTCCACCTTACCCTCCTGCTCTCCTCCTCTTTTCCCCCTCCTCCCCCCCCTCCTCCCCTCCTCCTCCACCCGTCCGCCTTACCCTCCTGCTCTCCTCCTCTCTTTTCCCCCTCCTCCACCCGTCCACCTTACCCTCCTGCTCTCCTCCTCTTTTCCCCTCCTCCCCCCCTCCTCCCCTCCTCCTCCACCCGTCCGCCTTACCCTCCTGCTCTCCTCCTCTCTTTTCCCTCTCCTCCTTCCCTCCTCCTCCACCCGTCCGCCTTACCCTCCTGCTCTCCTCCTCTCTTTTCCCTCTCCTTCCTCCTCCTCCCTCCACCCTCCTCCAGCTGGCGGAGGAGAAGCGGGCTCTGGAGGAGGCGGAGAGCAGGGCGAGTGAGGAGTACATCCAGCGCCTCCTGGCAGAGGAGGAGGGCCGCCGGGCGGAGGAGAGCAGGAGTCAGGAGCAGAGGCAGCTGGAGGATGATGAGAGGCTGGCCTGGACGCTCAGTGAGGAGCTGGTGAGTAGGAACCACATGCTGTCCGGGGTGAGAGGAAGAACGTAGTCGATATCGAGGGATGTGGTCATCGTTTGGTACCTTCCCTTTTACCTCTCGAGGCCTTGTGAGAAGAGATACGGCTATTTGGGGAAATAGTTGTTGATTGATGCCCTCCCTCCCTCCCTCCCTCCTCCTCAGAATCAAAGCCCGATCTCAGAGTCACAGAGGAACACTCGTTTGAATAAAACCCCCCTGGCCAAGAGGAAACCACACACCAACGCTGGAGATATAGAGAAGTGAGTGTGAACGATGATGACTGCAACACCACCTCACACCAGGAACACAAGTAACCACATCCCAGGCATGGGGCAGCAACAATAACATCTGTACTCCAGTACAGGTGGTTACTGTGTCTCTGTTTTGCTCCTAGGTTCTTAAGCCCGCTCCCAAGGCCCCTCAGCGACCCAGAGAGCAGCTCCAGCCTCACGGCCAACAAGGTAGGGCTCTGTCTCTCTTCCATGTTAACATGAGCAAAACATGTTTCTAACCCTAACTCTTAATAGATGTATTATAGGTGGATAAACATGTACAACATTGCTGTGTTTCAGGAGAACGTTTCCTGCCCAGACAGGAAGTCCTCCAAGCCTAGACCAGACCTCTGTCAGGAGCATCCCAGCATGCAGTGCGTCGCCACTACGTCAGCAGAAGGCTCCACCCACCCCTCAACTGGCCACACCCCACACACAAACTCCTCCCACATCCACCCCTCCAAAGGCCCCTCCCACACCAGCTCCAAGCCAGTGTCTGTATCCAAGAGGAAGAGCTCAGAGCTGGGTCCCGGGGGGGAGGAGGTGGTGGAAGCTTTCAGCAAACGTCCGTGCCCAGCGGGGTCTCCCCCCGGGGGCGGGGCTCCCCCTGGGGGCGGAGAGCCCCCCTGGGCCCTGGAGGAGGCCACGCTGCTGCAGGAGCTGGCCCAGAGGGAGGAGGTGCTGTTCAGGCAGCATGAGGAGGACCACAGGCTGGCCCAGGCCCTGCAGAAGGAGCTGGACCGGGAGACGGCCCTCCAGGCTGTCGACCGCAGGAAGGGCTCCAGCGACCAGTACCTGCTCCGACAGAAGCCCAGCCGCACTCAGTCCAGCTCGGGGGCGGTGCCCGCCACTCCCCCCTGCACCAACAGGGGGCGATCTCGCTCGGCCAGCGCCACCAAACGGGGCGCGTCGGAGAGGAGACGGTCCAGCCCCAGGGTGAGAGGAGGAGGAGGAGGAGGGCAAGGGCGACCCCTCCAGCTCTGCTGCACCCTTGCTCTCCCTGGGTAGAGCCAGAAGGCAGGCCTCCCTCACGGACATGTTCCCCCCCAGGACACTGAGTCCTCCTCAGCCTGACACCTTCACTGACCCTCCCTCTCCACCTCCAGTCCTCCTCAGCTCCCCTAGACTGGGGGGAGAGCGGGGGTAGGGGGGGGGGTGAAGGTTGGCCTTCTCTCTTAGTATCGTTTGTGCCTTCTGAAACTCGTGCCTTGTGCTGGGTAGAGAGGACTTCCATGAGGCCTTCACCTCACAGGGCGTGCTGAGGAACGACCTCTGCTCAGGGGAGGAGCAACACCCATGGTTATCAAATCTGGTTCATATGAAACTTTTTTTTTTTTTTCATTCTTTAGACCCATATACTGTATTAACTATGAAATAAAATGAACGCAAACAAAACTCTTGCTGGTGTTGCATGATGGTTGTTTAGGGGAAGTAGGCAGAGGAATGACTGATGACGACATGACTGACGCATATCACATATTGCCTTGTGATTATGTGGGTTATGTTTTGTGAGAACAGCTGCAAAGATTCCTATTCCAAGTAGCATTTTTCAGAGGTGTAAATGGGTGGTAAAAAATTGACCTAAACAGGAAACGCAAACTTGCTGTGGTTTTGCAGGATTAGTCGGACGTTTGCATCCTGAGATTCACGTGAAGTTTCATCACCGTGGTGACAGGCTGTGGTCATGTGACTTGCCGCAGTGTCGTCGCTGCCTGGTCACCAAAGGAGTTGACTCGTCAGATAATTCAGGAGAAACAGTCAGACACCGTGTGGCTATTTTAGGAATGGATGTGTTAAAAAAGACACCCGTGATTCATCTCCTTGAGAAATTAAGTCGATATCAACATATGGTGGAGGAGGGAGGGGGGGGGGCTGTTCAGACGGGTTCTCAACTCTCAAGTTAGTTAGTAAATAGGACACCGGCTTTGAGCTAGAAACTCTGCTACCGTCCTGCCCGTTGTATTGGAATTATTGGGCTTTCTAATGTCACAGACATGAACAACCGCTGGAATAGCTGTCTAGTTCTAGTCAGTTAATGGCTAGCTAGCTAATTTAGTAGCCTGAAGTTATACAGTTGATGGAATATAACTAGGACCTATAGCCAATTAATAAATAAAACTATTATGTTTATTTTCATTGAAATGTGTTTATTAGCCTAGCTTACTCACAAAAAACATGCCTTTTCCACTCTAACCGTGATTCACTGCTCCCACATTATCTGATTTAAGGAACAGCACTTCCCCAAACGGACCCAAAATAGCAATAAAAATGCCCCGGGAATAGCAGGCCACTGCAGTCCCTAAACAAATATTACCCAACTGGCCTTTTTGGCATCGTGTTGTGTGATGTTGAAAATAATCAGTGTATGTGCGTGTGCGCGCGATGCTCAAGCAAACAAGGGGGCGGGAATGTGTCACCATATTTGGTGTCTGCGAATGTCAAGTTCCTCATCGAATTCTGCTGAAATATTGGATGCTTCTTCTCCTTCTACTTCTACCGTTACTCAGTTGGCACAATAAGAACCAGGCTTCGCCATCATCTCTCCAACGGCAGGTAAGATACTCTAGTTTGATCTGGTTTTGTTGCTGTTCCACTTTTATATATATAATTAATTGACAGCTTTAAACAAGGACTTTAAGTCTACTAATTGATGGAGCAAGAAACAGATAGTGTAGCCACGTCCTATTTGAATTAAATGGAATATTAAATATTGTATGTTGATGTGCTGTATTTAGAGTAAGGGTTTGATTTGGTCCAGTCAATTTATCTGGTTGAAACGAGCTATTTAATGACACCGGGGTTTATTCAAATTAATTTCTGAGATTCTGAATTGAAACCTTTTTTTTTTCTCCATGGTTTTACTTACAAATTTGTTGGTTTTTAATTCACCTCTAAATGTGAAATGTAAAAAACAAACAAGGTTCAGAAATTCAGGTTGATGAAATTCGAACAGTAAAATTCAGATCCCCAAAATCCAATTCAAAAAGGTTTCAGAAACACAAATAGAACAAAATTCAGGCTGCTGAAATTCGAATGGTGAAATTCAGATTAAAAAAAATTTAGCCAAAAAAATTACGATTGCAACATCCGGGATACCAAGGTATTGCTTGCCTCAGACCGGACCTCTCCTCAGACCCCCAGGCTGTGATTGTATGACTGATCTGCATGTATGGATGTATGACTGCCTGCAGCCACAGCTGGATGAGAGGGGCCTGAGGAGAGAGGTCTGCAGTTGGACCCTTCTCGCAGAAGTTAGATGGTTCGATTGCATTTAGGCGTTCAGATGTTGCAATCTGATTTTTTTCGGCTCAAGTTTTTTGGATCTGAATTTCACCATTCGAATTCCAGCAGCCTCAATTAACGAACCTAGAATTTTTGGATCAGAATCTTTTATACATTTAAATAAATTCATATTTATTAAAAACCACCAAATTCGGTGGTGTTTACATTTCAATATTAAGTATCCAATGCCTTTTAAAAATTCAAAACATATCACTGATTTGCTTTCATATAAAAGTATTTTACTCACTATTCAAGTAATAGTGCTGTGATCCTCTCCAGAGTCATGTGTGTAGCGAGCTGCTCCAGGTGTGTGGGGGTGTCCCTGGTTCCCCTGGCCCTGCTTTGCATCCTGGCCAACAGCCTGCTGTTCTTCCCCTGGCTGGAGGGACGCTACCTGCTGGAGGGTCATGTGACCAGAGAGGCCACGTATGGAACCGGCTTGTGGGCGTCGGGATTCCTGGTGAGATATTTTGCGAGGGGGTGGGTGTGTGTGGGGTTGAGTTTTAGTGTTTGTATGTGTGGGTGTGTGCATGTGTGTGTGTGTGTACCTACTTGCTTGAGTGTGCATGTGTGTGTGCGTACATGTGTGTGTATGTACATGTGTGTGTGTGCATGCTTGCTTGTGTGTGCATGTGTGTGCGTACACCCATCTGTGTGGTTCTGTGTAACAGTGTGGGGTTCTGTGTAACAGTGTGGGGTTCTGTGTGGTTCTGTGTAACAGTGTGGGGTTCTGTGTAACAGTGTGGGGTTCTGTGTGGTTCTGTGTAACAGTGTGGGGTTCTGTGTAACAGTGTGGGGTTCTGTGTGGTTCTGTGTAACAGTGTGGGGTTCTGTGTAACAGTGTGGGGTTCTGTGTAACAGTGTGGGGTTTTGACTGCAGAATCAGTGTCTTCACAGGTTTCTGATTACTTTCCTCTTGTTCTGTGTTCCTGATGCCGATCACACACCCGCATCTGTGAAGGGACCTTACAGTGCGCTCAAACTGTTGTAGATAAATGTATTATTATACAAAATAACAGTGGGAGGAATTCTGTGTGAATTATCAAGCTTTTCACATGTATCTGGATTGTTTTTCTATCATGATGTTTGCTGTGTTTTGCTTCGCAGGTTCTGGTCGGCGCGAGAAGATTTATAATTGGCAGCTCAAAGACGGGCTGCTGTGGATTCAGGAATGAGGTGAGGATGGAGATTAGGATCAGGGTGAGGGTGAATATTAGGATCAGGGTGAGGGTGGAGATTAGGATCAGGGTGAGGGTGGAGATTAGGATCAGGGTGAGGGTGAATATTAGGATCAGGGTGAAGGTGAATATTAGGATTAGGGTTAGGGGCTTTGATCTCGAGTGCAACGGAAATAACTTCCGAAGATCTGGTTCCGTATCTGTGCTGAGGTAAAATGTTCTAACTCTATGGTTTTGGCCCTATCTGTGCTGAGGTAAAGTGTTCTAACTCTATGGTTTTGGCCGTATATCTGTGCTAAGGTAAAGTGTTCTAACTCTATGGTTTTGGCCCTATCTGTGCTGAGGTAAAGTGTTCTAACTCTATGGTTTTGTCTGTGCCTGTGCTGCCAGATGCTGTTCCAGGTGGGCTCCTCCTGCGTGGCCCTGACGGCTGCTGCCCTCTGCTGTCTGGTGAGCGCCACCGCGCTGGTAAACGGCCCGCTGTGCCTCCACAACTCCACGCAGGGCCAGGCCTGGGCGGCCCCGTTCAGACGCACGTCCAGCCGGTGAGTACGGGTCCCCTGGGAGAGCACAACACAATGTGGTCCTTACACATACATGGACACACACAGGCTTCTGTGCAGTACTGTACACAGTACAGTCTACCTGTATGACTTAGACTGTGTTCCTAGAGACAATATCTACCTGTATGACTTAGACTGTGTTCCTAGAGACAATATCTACCTGTATGACTAAGACTGTGTTCCTAGAGACAATATCTACCTGTATGACTAAGACTGTGTTCCTAGAGACAATATCTACCTGTATGACTAAGACTGTGTTCCTAGAGACAATATCTACCTGTATGACTTAGACTGTGTTCCTAGAGACAATATCTACTTGTATGACCCAGTCTACTTGTATGACCCTGCTCTGTGTTCCCAGGGACCCAGTCTACCTGTATGACCCTGCTCTGTGGGCGTCCGCCTGTGAGGAGCCGAGGAGAGCTGTGTTGTGGCATGTGGTGCTGTTCACCGTCCTGGCGGCCAGCAGCGGCCTGCAGGCTCTCCTCTGTGCCGCCCACACACTCAACTCCATGTGTGGTGTCGTCTTCGGTCGAGGCTTCCGCAGAAACAAGGTGCGCTTGTTTACATCCCTCAGTATGTGGTGCAAGTGTGTGTGTGTTTACATTTAGTCATTTAGCAGACGCTCTTATCCAGAGTGACTTACAGTAAGTACAGGGACATTCCCCCCGAGGCAAGTAGGGTGAAGTGCCTTGCCCAAGGACACAACGTCATTTAGCACAGCCTGGAATCGAACCAGCGACCTTCTGATTACTAGCCAGATTCCCTAACCGCTCAGCCACCTGACCTGTTTGTTATGTGATGTCTTGGTTAACCAGGTGCAGCTGAAAAGGGGGGGGGTTGTCTGCGTGTGTCTTCACCAGCTGCATGTCGTCGTGTCAGAAGTCTCACTGTGTGTGTGTGTGTGTGTTCCAGGTCAGTCCAGTCTAAGTTCCAGGACCGTGAGAAGAGAGGAAGGGATGATGGTGATGATGATGAAGAGGATAGTGATGATGATGGTGATGAAGAGGATAGTGATGATGATGGTGATGATGCAGGAGTACTTTTCCCTGTGATGATCCCATGATGATTGTGATGATCCCATGATGATTGTGATGATCCCATGATGATTGTCAACCTTGAAGCAGAAACATACCTGCGGTTAGTATACTTGCGGTTAGTATACAGACCATGAGAAGACAACAGTAGCAGGAAAGCACACTAGCACTTTAAATAGAAAACTGTAGGTAAATAACCTTCACTGTACACATTTACATCTCAACTTGTACATTCATGTATTTTAATAGGATAACTCAGGTTTAACATGTTAATGTAATTTGCCCATACTGTGAATCAAGAACTAATTTATTTCTGTAGTTATTTGCAAAAATAAAAATAGCATTTTATTTTGTGTAAACGGGCTTGTGTCCTTGTGGTGTTCTCCTGTGGTACTGCAGCTTCCCGTGGTACTGCAGCTAACAGCAGTGATGGTCAGAAAGCTGCTGCTTGTTTAGTCTAACTGTCTGCCCTGTGTCCTCTTACAACACCTCATCCACCTCTCCTCAGCTATCCTCCTCTCTTTCTCTTCTCCTTCCTGTTGCTGTTCTTCCCCTTTCTCTCTCTCTCTCTCTCTCTCTCTCTCTCTCTCTCTCTCTCTCTCTCTCTCTCTCTCTCTCTCTCTCTCTCTCTCTCCCTTCCTCTCTCTCTCTCTCTCCCTTCCTCTCTCTCTCTCTCTCTCTCTCTCTCTCCCTTCCTCTTTCTCTCTGATCTTTCTATAAGTCTCATCTGCTTTCCTCAGCGTTTGGAGATGAACAAGACCAGAATAGTCTTTGGTGTTTTTTGTGTGGGGGTGTGGTGGTGGTGGTGGGGGGGGGGGGGTGTTTGATATGAAATCCTTTTGGGAGGAATAGGAGGTTTTTATAAACATGACTTTTGGCATGTGCGTTCTGAAACCATTGGTTGATCCTGTTATTTACATTGTACTTTGATATTTGGCCTGTTTCCTTACAGCTGAAAGCCAAACCAGATCAAGGAATCACACATTAAAACTGCCAAATAAGGGTATTTATCTCAAGTTGAATACATAAACCTTTACATGTTGTGCTTACACAGTAACCTGAGACGTTACATGTTTTCTTCATAGAGAACGTTTGTTTAGCTCCAGATTTATATCCCAAGTACCAGAAGGAGCCCGTAGGGTCCTCGAGGCTGCTCATGGGCAAACTGGGGATCTGGATCGCTAAAACAATAAAACATATCATATTTGAAGTATCCTCACAAAGGATACGTCAACATGCAGTACTTACACATATTAAAAGTTGTCAATAAGTATGTGAATACACAATCATTACATTCTAAGTCCACTTCCGAATTCTGTCGAAAAATAAGAATATAACCCAAATGTATTAAGCTCTCATTTAAACATTCAAATAAGATGTTTAAATACACTATTTGATATGCTTGGGTCTGTATTTGTTGCTCACAACACAAATCAATCTTGCAACTCCCCCTCCCCCCTCCCCCCCCCCCGACTTTTCTGCTGAGTCTGTCTTTCTGCCAGTTCAGTCTTGTGTTTCTCAAACTCAGCGCTCCTCGTTTTTGATGAGGTATAGGGCCGAGGTGTCACCATCATACTGAATCTACAGCTTCCTCATTCTGACCAGCCCCGAGCAGAAAGATGAACAAGATTCGACCACTTCCTATTTCCATGTACCAGCCCCCCATGGACTTCCTGCCATTCTCTAGCCTTGATGGGGGGTGGACTGAGAGAGAAGAGAGGAGTTTGGTCAGAATACTGTCAGGCTGCAGTGTGTGTGTGGGCGTGTGTTTGTCTGATGAGATGTCCTCTGAGACTCACACATGCTGCCTCACACACGACTCATCGTGTGAGACTTTGGAGGAAGGTCTGAAGGGTTTCCTGCCTTCAGGCGAAAGATAGACGCCCACCCGCCCGCCCGCCCTCTCTCTCTCCCCCTCTCTCTCCCATCTCCCTCTCTCTCCCCCTCCCTCCCTCATCAGACCGCCAGATGAGAGACGAAGATCAGACGACCCCCAGCCCTCTCACGTCTGCTCCAGATCCAGCTCCTGTTCCAGGTCAGACTGCATCGGCTCCAGACTTCTCCTCCTCCGCTCAGATCACACAGTCACATCTGTACGCGTGTCTGGATCTTGTTCAGCGGTTCCAGTTTGTCCGTCTGTCTGGTTCTTCAGAAAGCAAAGAGAACCACCAGAGAACCACCAGCTTCTCTGGCATCCAACCCCCTGGTGTGTTTGGATTTCGGTGTTGTCGTTTGGTGAGTGTGTCGGTTTATGTGTTACTCTGTTTGTGTTTGTGCATGAGAGACTCCACTTTAAGTAACATATCAGGGTAACTTGTGAGGTTTTCTTACCAAGGCTAAAGGGTAAACAGTGTCGTGTGAATCATACGCATGCTGTAGAAGCGTTGTGTTAATTCCAATGGAAAACTATTTAGTCCAACTGGATTTTGAAGTAGTATTTGTTCTCGGAATATCCCAAGGGTATTCTGAGGTCAAGATACAGTATGATTTATGTAACACAGTGTCTGAATGTGCCAGTGTGCTGTTCAAGATTGCTTAGACTGTGAGTTCACCAGATTTAAGATAACTGGCTGCTTTTGCAGTTTTAGAAGCAACACAACTTGACGGTATTTAAGCTGTCCAGCAGTACAGATGTTCTCCATCAGTTTAAGGGAAAGGAAGGAGAAAGTTGCTTGCTGTTATTCCCAACAGTGTAGAAAAGGAGGGCTTAGGTCTCCATGATACCATGATAATGATAACAATGATGATAGAAATAAATTACTATGTTAAACAATAACTTCTGCTGATTATATACCGAACAATTGAAAATAAAAAATTATAATAATATTTTAAAAGAACATTCAAAAACATAAAATCATTTTTTTTTAAATTATTATTATTTATTTTTACACACGCTCCCTCCCTCAGCCATGGACCTGAACTTCACCCAGCTCCCCACCCCCTGGTCCCCGGCTGCATCCAACCAGACCAGCAACTTCAGCAGCCTGTTCACCCAGCAGGTCCTCCCTGCCCTCTACATGCTGATCTGCGGCGTGGGCCTGGTCCTCAACGTCCTGGCCGCCTGGATCTTCTTCCGGGTCCCCAGCGACTCCGGCCTGGTGGTGTATCTGAAGAACATGGTGCTGGCAGATCTCCTCATGCTGTCCACCTACCCGTGGCGCGTGGCCAGCGAGATGGACCTTGGCGGCTGGCGCCTGAGGATGGTGGTGTGTCGCTACACGGCCGTGCTCTTCTACTCCAGCATGTACGTGGGCATCGTGTTCATGGGCCTCATCAGCCTGGAGCGCTACGTGAGGATCGTCCGGTCCTCCTCCTCGTCCTCCTGCGGTTCCCCGCTCCTCCAGAGCGTGGGCTTCGCCCGCGTGCTGGCTCTGCTCACCTGGAGCCTGCTGGTTCTGTCCGTGCTGCCCAACGTGGTGCTCACTAGCCGGCCCGGGGACCAGGGGGGGTCCAGGGACTGCATGAGGCTGAAGAGCCCGCTGGGGGTGCAGTGGCACCAGGCGTCGAGCCTGTTCAGTGTGGGGCTGTTCTGGGTGACCCTCCTGGTGCTGGGGTTCTGCTACTCCTCCATCGCCTGCCAGATCTACCGCTCCTACCGCCGCGTGCGGCAGGACGCCGGAGAGGTGTGCCGGAAATCGAACCGTAGCATCCTGAGCCTCCTGGCGGTGTTCTTTGTGTGTTTCGTGCCGTACCACGCCTGCCGCGTGCCGTACACCCTCAGCCAGATGCCCGGGGCCGGGTTCAGCTGGCACAGCCGCTTCCTGCTGTTCCAGATCAAGGAGGGAACGCTGTTCCTGTCTGCCCTCAACGTGTGCCTGGACCCCGTCATCTACTTCCTGATGTGTCGGACGTTCAGGGAGTCTCTGCTCAGGAAGCTGTCAGGGGGAGGAGCCAGGAGGCGGTCTCTGACCACGGCACAGAGCCTCAGCAACATCTGATCCTGACTGGGGAGGGAGGGAGGGAGGGAGGGGGGAGGGGGGGAGGGAGGGGGGGAGGGAGGGGGGGAGGGGAGGAGGGATATATGGTGGGAAGGAAAGGGGGAGATGGAGGGAGAGAGACTTGGAGGACAGAATCAAGGGAGAATCTGCATTTAAAAGTTGATTTCAATTGCAGACTTCATATGAATGTATACAGTATATTGGCTCTCTGTTTAGAGGGGTATAATGTGTAGGAGATGAAATGTGACGTGTTGTGCTTATGCTTAATTAGAGACTTTTTTTTTACACAGAAGCCTACCTATCAGTATTCATCTGGCATCAGTTGTCTAACACTGGGAGTGTTGCATGTGACCCCACTGTGTCTTCTTCTGTGGTCATGTCAGCCTGTAGCTGCAGTCAAAGGGGCCCACACTGCGGTGATGACAAAGCACATTACTTGCTTCATGTGCAGAACAGGACACACAAGGAGAAACACACAACCACAGAATCACGAGCAATCTGTCTGCATGTCTGTTCCTACATTTGAGATGTTTTAGCAATGTTTGAACCAAGAAAACTTGTGATTTTTTTTGTATAATTTGAACATGTTTTGGCTGTATGTCAACATGGACATATTTTCACAGCAGAAGCAAAAAAAAAGCAAATTACAATTGTTCATACCACCTGGGGGCAGTAGTAACATCTACTGGTGGCACCACTCCAGACCCTCGCCCCTCGCCCTTCGCCCCTCGCCCCGCGGCGTGAGGCAACGTCCCGGTGGATGCTGGTGCTACTTTGGTCATTTCTGATTAGGTATCCGGCTCGTCCGGTTGTTTTTATTCTATTAACTCCAGTCAACATTTCCAAAACCAACTCCCCCAATAATCTGACTTTGATTACTTTCAGTTTTCAATTTTTCAATAATCAGTTTAGGAAATTGTTTAGGAATCGGAATAGTTTTTAAAGTACCGGTTCGGCAAGTCCAAACGATACCCAACCCTAGTACCGACAGAGACACCCTTTATGTACGTTATGGAAATGAAGGATCCATATGATGCAGGTAAATAACATTTGACAACAACCTCTTTCTGATTTGACTCTCAAATAACAGGAGCAGCACCTGTCGTTACCTTTTCATCCTCATACGAGTCTTCAACACGTTTTCTCTCATGGACAATCTCACATTCACACACACGTGCACACGCATACACACACACACACACAGACGTGCACATACACATACAAAACACACACAAAAACACACACACATCGTACACCCACACACACACACATGCTGGCCTCTGTGGTGAGTCTCAGTATGATACAAAGCTGAACAGGAGGAAGTGACAGACCCAGATGATGCCAATGACAGCTCCGATAAGACCCCCCTCATCACTCAGCACAGCAGGTAAGAGGAACACACGCACATCTTAGAATAACAAATATTTAGATTCCATGTTATGTAAAATGATCAAAGTATCTAACATGCAATAGATAAAAAGTTTGTATGTTTTCACTCAAGTGATTGGCTGGAGTTGTTCCACTTTAATGTGATGACTTGAATGTAGGTGAGGTGATCAAACAATTTAAACCAAAATGAACTAGTGTCATACATAGATGGATGTAGCTCAGTGTATGAATGGAGATCAAGAGGTTCTTTTTCTGTAGAAAGTCACAGGTTGATAGCCCTAGGCTCTATATGTATGATAGTTTGGCGGGTTAATAAACATTCTTATATCCTACTAGTTATTAGTTAATAAATAGCTATGATTACTTGGTGGTGATCTCTGTGGGCATCTATGAATCTGTGTGCTAGTAAAAATTATATGCAAATAAAATGCATTCCGATTTGATTGGTCAATAAGCGATTACAATGCAGAAGACAACTGAATAACTGTCATATTCTGTGTTTTATTAGACAAACGCACCAGGGTGATCCGGGGGGTGGGAGAAGTTCAACTCCACAAATGGAGCACGTCAACTCATCATCTCCGGTAAACGGCACCCTGGGGAACGACTCCTGTTGCCACATCCAGGACGTACCGCAAACGTTCTTCATAACCACCTACGGACTGGTGTTCCTCCTGGGTCTGGTTTTGAACGGCATCACGGTTCGCGTCTACTTCTGCCAAGCCCAGCGGCACCCCTCCAGTGTGACTGTCTACCTGAAGAATCTGGTCGTAGCCGACTTCCTTCTGAGCCTTTGTCTCCCGCTGAGGATCGCGAACTACGCTAGCGGCTCCGTCATGCGAAGAGTATACTGCTCTTTCGGGGCGTCCGCTTTCTACCTGAACATGTACGCCAGCATCCTCTTCATGGAGTACATCGCCGCGAACAGGTACGCGAGCAGGAACTCATTCATGCAAATTATCTTTTCAATGCATGCTCATTGGTATTGTTCCTCGTGTCTAAGCAACAGTTCCGCATTTTTTAAGCTTGGAAATGTTTGGATCAGAGGTGTTGTTGGACTTAAAACTCTACTGGGGCACATTCCCCTATTCATATCCATTTTTTTCTTTCAAGCTTGCTGCGCTCAATGCACTTCTAGGCTATAGAAACTCCCCTTGCTTAACCCACTATACAACAGTTCAGGGACGCAAGTTTGCTACCAAATCTCACGCCAAGGTTTTTGGAAAAGTTGGCAGCCCTGTGAGGGTGTCAAACGAACGACAAAATCACTCAGGAAATGCATGTCACGCTAACTAATAGCTGTCATGCTGTTACGATGCGCCACCACTCGTTTCTTAGAGTTTTTTCAAATGCTTACACACATTTTTTTTTACTTGTCCTCTTTTTTTCAAAACTTAACACACAAATCCAAGAATTGCACACACAAAATGCAAAATGCGACAGAGGGAAAATATTTCAGTGACACATTAAGTGGAACCGAAATGAGGAACCGAAATGTGCATTCTAATCTGGTCCGATTCCTACCGGTTGCGTCGGAACCGGTTCCATAGTGGAACCGGTTCCATAGTGGAACCGGGTTTCGGTACCCAACCCTAATCACACCTCCTGCCCCCATTCTTGTCTACATCCTGTCTCCCTTCCCTGTCCACTTCCTGTCTTCCCAGGTACCTAAAGATCGTCCGCCCGCTGGAGAATCACGCCCTTCAGACGGTCCGCTCGGCCCACCTCGTCTCCATAGCGACCTGGTCCGTCCTGGTGACCACCATGTGCGTCTACGTGACTCTGTATCTCGCCACCAGTCAGGACGAGACGCAGCCCTGCGTGGCCCTGGGCTGCGACGCCTCGCACAGCCCTGAGTTGCGCCTCTTCTACAAGATCATCCACTCCTTCCTGGCGGCCATCTTCCTGTTTGTCCTGGTCTCCCTGGTGCTGCTGTACCGTGGGACCTGCTGGAGGGTGGAGCAGGCGCAGCGGGCCCGCAGGACCGCCTGCCGCAAGCTGAGCAGGTCCAGGAGCAACATGCGTGTTCTGGTGGCCGTGTTCTGCGTGTGTTTTGTTCCCTACCACCTGGTGCGTCTGCCCTACGCCTTGCTCAGGCGCAGGTGCGAGTGGGCGAGGGTTTTCTACTTCCTGAAGGAGGGGACGGTGCTGCTGTCGGTTCTCAACGCTTGCCTGGACCCGTTTATTTACTTCATCTTCAGCAAGGCTTTCAGAGAGCAGCTGGGATTCGGGAGAGCCTCGAACGTCACCCTGACCCAGCTGGAGATGAGGAAAGCCTCGAACGTCACCCTGACCCAGCTGGAGATGAGGAGAGCCTCGAACGTCACCCTGACCCAGCTGGAGATGAGGAGAGCCTCGAACGTCACCCTGACCAAGCTGGAGATGAGGAGAGCCTCGAACGTCACCCAGACCCAGCTGGAGATGAGGAGGAACAGCGAGAGTCTCCTGGAACTCGAGAGGACAGAGAAAACTATTGTCACCACGTCTAGACGGACAAGTGTGATTTAGCACAGAGGCCCAATCTCTTCCACTATTGGTCAGTGGGACCTGTTGACTAATTGAAGAAAACTCTTACGAAGGATCAATGCAATATTGAGTTAAATATGTGTTCTATAATTAAGTTATTTTATGACTGTTCTTTACTGCTGAAATGTTGTCTTTGAAAAAAGTTTTTTCAAAGATATCTATTCCTCGAAATGACTACAATCTGCTGTGAAAAGTCACAATCCCCTTCTATGATTCTGAGAAATGTGACTAATGATATAAGGTCAACAGGAGGAGGTGGAAGAAGATGTCAAGTAGTCTGCATGAAAGATCCGATCAATGCTTAGTGTCACCCCAGTTCCTCATCACAGTTCCTGAACACAGGCCGGCTCCTGTATTCTAGTTCCATAAAATTAAACTCAATTTCAACCACAGGGTCCTAAAACCAGGAAATGACACGCACACAGACACCTCAGGCAGGCCTCTTTGACAGGAGAGCCTCGAGGTTTTGACAGATCTACAGACACCGGGGAAAGTTGAGGTTTGCGCGATGACACAAGCAGGAAGCTACTGTCTCTAGTTAAATGTCAGGATGCGCAGGTGCGGGACTCACTGGCAGATACTGACTAAGATCACCCAGGAACACAGGACCCAGGAACACAGGACCCTGGAACACAGGACCCTGGAACACAGGACCCTGGAACACAGGACCCAGGAACACAGGACCCTGGCCGGCAGGAGCCTTCGCTGTCCTAACAGAGGAGGTAAACACACGACTCCATGATGAAACAGGAACAATGCGGTACGTCATCATTCTGTTCAGTCTGCTTCAACTCTACTTCTCTACTTCTTAGAACTGTCAGAGGATCTATTGTGGGCACTGGCTTCACACCACACTTTGGTGTCTAAGTTGGGTTGAATATCATCGCTGTAACATTGCAGCTCTGTCGAGTCTCAGTGTGGTTTAGCTGACGAGATTAAAGCTAGTTGAGATGAAGCTCGGCCTGAGCCGTCCTCCCCTGGATCTCTAGACGTGGTTAGAAACTCTTCTATGACCAACGAACAGGAGGGAGCATTAATCAAAATTATTGAACTTTGTAATAAAAAAAAAACTACATTTATTACATCAGAAGAGCGAGCGGGAGAGTGAGGAGTTTGTTTCTTTCAGTGTGAAATGAACTGAACCATTTCCTGTTGTGGAGATGTACATCTCACCACAAAGTTTCATGTCGGCAATGTGTGTGTAAGGGTGATTAGGGCTGTGTTGTCAGGGAAACCTCATAGGCAAATTTAGAAAACCTATACTGAAGTTAAGAGTTTGCTAAGGCTAATTCTGCCTCTTTGGGTTAGGAGACATAGTTCAATAGGAAACACACAAAACATAACTAAGCAAAACAATATAGACTAGGTCTAGTACTTAAAGTAGGTTACTAACAAAGTAAGTACAAATAAACCTATATAAAGAAAAATATGAAAATGGAGGCCATGCCCTCAATTAGATTAGGCCAGGCTGCACTCTTTTTCTGCATGAGGAACACAAAGGTCAGATTGTGCTACTGATTGCAACATATCTAAATACAGAAAGAGTTATAAAAAATGCAAAAATCTAATCTAATTGGGCCTATAGTTATTTCTCAAGGCAATAAAAACAAATATTTTACGAGACCAAATGCATGGTGTGTGACCTGAAATGAAACCATTTGTTTTTGGGGCGTATGACACTTTCCTTCTCACACGTTGTCGTTTAATTTGCAGTCATGGTCTTTTAAAGCACATCTCCAGCACTTCCTACTACAGTCTACCCGACAGTGAAGAAACAACCTGTAACACGACAGACAAGATCCACCAGCCTTCTGTGAAGTAACGACAACGCCCCCGCCCCCCCAAAAAACGTAAGTCTCTTTTTGTGTGTAGTAACCTGTTATTCTCTCGTTTAATTTGAATCTAACGTCAATTATAATTTTTTCTCTCTGTCTTTGGTTCAGGTCTCGCTACGTCGCTATCCACACAATGTCCTCTCCCCCGAATACCACCAGCTACCTCAGCGCCGACCCGAAGCGATGCGTCGTGAACGACCAGATGGAGCCGTTTATCGTCCTCTACATCCTCATCTTCCTCGTGAGCCTGGCGGGAAACGCGACGTCGCTGTGGGCGTTCACCTGTGGCTCGTGTTTCCACGGCAGCAAGGAGTGTACAAACGTCTACCTGACCAACCTGCTCGCCTCCGATCTTATTCTGACTCTGGCCCTGCCCTTCAAGATCGCCAAGGATTTGGGTGTGGCATCCTGGGAAATTATGGTGTTCCACTGCCAGGTCAGCGCGGTGCTCATGTACATCAGCTTGTACGCATCCATCTTCTTCCTGGCTTTCATCAGTGTGGACCGCTACCTGCAGGTGACGAATAAGTTGTTGTCCGTCTACACTAGAACGGTGTCACTATTGGTTAAAGTTCTGGGTTTATAAGTAGCCTATTAGACAACAATCTGATAGGAGAGAGTTAACCTACACCTCAGAAGAATGACCAGTTCAGACACAGAGGTAGGGTTAGCAAATCCTCTCTCAGTATTCACGGTATTTTAGAAAAGCTTAAAAACGATCAAGACTCCTAGAAGTCGGGCCTAGAAAGTAAAATGTTAGGGTTCTCCTGACCCCGACACTCATCACCACCCAGCGCCTATATGCTACTCAGCCTAGATTGTACTTTAGGCCGTAGTACAGGTATAACTGTCCTAGTCAGGATTATTCCATGATCCAATATTGATTACATAAAGAACCCAGCAGATGGAGGAACAGATGGATTGCATGAACAGATAATAAGTTAGCTGTTATTGTAAGCTTCCTCGCTTCAGATAAAAGTGAGTCAGGTGGCTGAGCGGTTAAGGAATCGGGCTAGTAATCAGAAGGTTGCTGGTTTTATTCCCGGCTCTGCAAAATGTCGTTGTGTCCTTGGGCAAGGCACTTCACCCTACTTGCCTCGGGGGATTGTCCCTGTACTTACTGTAAGTCACTCTGGATAGGAGCATCTGCTAACCTTGACTCCTCCCACACAGGTGACCGGCAGCTCCCGCGTGCTGCGTGTGCGTCGCGTGGGCTTCGCCCGGCTGATGTCGGCGGTGGTGTGGATGCTGGTCCTCGTCGTCATGGTTCCCAACATGCTCCTCCCAATCCACAGCGTGACGGAGGAGCAGCACCTCAGCTGCTCCGCCCTGAAGAAGGGCGTGGGTCTCCACTGGCACACCTTCTCCATCTTCCTCTCCATGGCGCTGTTCCTCAACGCCTCCGCCGCCGTGCTAATCTCTAGCGGGCTCGTCCTGCAAAGGCTGCTGGGAAGCAGGAACAACCCCGACGACCGGGACAGCGCCTGCCAGGCCACGGTCTACATCGCCGTGGTGACCGTGGCGTACGTGGTTAGCTTTGTACCGTACCATGTGGTGCGCACCCCGTACACCCTCACCCAGGCCCAGGTCCTGGAGCAGGACTGCCCCACCAGGAGACACCTCTTCCTGGCCAAGGAATCCACCTTGCTGCTGGCGTTGCTGCATGTGTGCTTTGACCCTGCTTTCTACTACTTCTTCTCTCAGTCCTTCAGAGAGAGGATCGGGAAAGTGTTTGACAGGAGGACTAGGGCGTCTGTTTCCGTCACCGAACCTGCTGCTGTGATTCTGCAGTCTTTAACTGCCACAGACTGAACGCAGGCGGGTTCTAACCCACACAGCCAGCAGTTATGAATCAGGGTAGGCTATATTTTTACTGAAACTAGAGATGAGAAGAGTCTTGGTGGATTTAACTATCATTTTTATCTGAAAAAATAGCTTAATATGTAAACAAATATTGAATGTATTCATTTGTATTCTGTGTACTACTTAATTTGGAAATGTATTGTGTCATGGAAAATCTTTATGAATGTGGTGTTGTTCACTTTGATCAAGTCACAATGAAATATAGGCTATATTTTATATAAAACAAAAATATATTTTCATGTTTGATAACAAATAAATGTATTCCATCTATCTAACCCCTGAGACGCGATCAGTCTTTCTATTGGTTCAGAAGTCTTTACAACAAGGTTATTGTCCCTTGTGTCACGTGGCCAATGAAGTTCCATCAATTATATTCAAGCGCAATTAACTTGACATTTATGACGGCTGAGGGAACCGGATAGGACCGTCCTCATGTCTGCTGTCTGTCTGAGCAACCCAGTATCGACTCCATCAGACGTTCAGGTTTTTTTTCTTCCGGGGCGCTTCTCATCTCCGTAGCTGTCCTCGAGGAGAGCTCCCCGAAATTTAAAACCCTGGTTACTTGGAGACGACCAGCAGATGAACCGCCAGTGTAACTGAATACTCACCGGACATTTTAGAACCGAAACACGGTACTTTTACCGATTGGACTTGATAAGAAAGTAGGCTATCAGGGAAAAAGTCATGATTTGGACTGGGACCTATTTGCCGTTACAGAAGTCACAAACGGGGGAGAGCGTCTCCGGGAGATGAGCAGCCTGGGTTAGACTCCAACATCGCCTCATTATGCCAAATCGACAAAAGAAGATCATATTTGGCATCGCCGGGGTGTTCAGTTTTGCCTGCGTTCTCATTGTTGCTGCAGCCATGGGAACGCCGTTTTGGGTAAACGGGACCGTTCTGTGTAAAACAGGGGCTCAACTAGTTAACGCGTCGGGACACGAACTAGACAAATTTATCGGAAGGATAAACTACGGCCTGTTTCATGGACAGAGAGTAAAACAGTGTGGACTAGGCGGAAGACCCTTCAGGTTTTCGTGTGAGTATAGGCCTGGTTTATTTCACGAGAAGAAATTGGTTGAATTGTGTCTATTTAAAGATTAGAGATCAGTTGAAACATCTTGTTTGCCTCCTTGCTCATATATAATTCAAAGCAAATAACAATGAATGCAACAAGCAGTGACGTCAGCCCCATTAATAGTTAAAATTACATTAATAAAATACTAAATTATTTATATGATAACAACAAACAACAGTTATAATGATTGATAATTTGGTTAAGATTTAATGAACACTTGACGTTTTAATGGTTATAAGAGTAAGTGACACACAAAATATATGTCCCTTGGCTGAAAACAGTCTTGACAGAGTAAAAAGATTGCCTATGATGTAAATCTCTTGGAAAAGCTTTGGCCCTTGCATGAGGCCAACACAGCCTCCCTTAACAGCACATTTCAAAGTGTTATTATATAGGTCCACTTGGACCTACACTATACAAACACTCAACGGGTCAATTAAAAAATGACTAAATGACTAAATGTAAATGTAAATTAAAAACTCTTGGTGTTAAATTAGCTATTTGAAACCCATAAAATAGGCCTTTATCAACAGATCCAAACATGCAAATGAAGTGAATAGTTAACCGAACTGTCTTCTCCCCCTCTCATTGGTCAACAGCCCTAGGAAGGGAGATCAAATGTTGCAGTTAGAGATTTCCTGAGATAACGACACATTTTAGTTGGCGAACAGTGAGTCTTTGTTGAACGATGTGACATAAGCATTTTTGCACTAATGAGGGTTGGAGTACACTCAGAATGATTTTCTGCTTGACTAGACGGCCCCTTGGTTCTGATGAACAAAACCAGTTTGTTCACTTATAGGCCATCTGTCCTTGTGTTACTACTCTATAGATTTCCTCTGAAAAATGTTATACATTCTTGAAAACACTGGCGTCATTTACTGTTAAGATTCAATTTACTGTGAAACATAACGATTAGGGGTGTAACAATATATCGTGGAACAATATATTGTAATACAAAATGTTTACTATATGTATCGTAGAGTTATGGCAATATTTTTACAATATGACGTCCGTTTGGTCCTATTGGTTGAGCTACCAGCACGCGACCTACTCTGCACCTGAGTCATGCGTGCATTCATTGCATTCACAGAAATCGCTCGAACTGAGTGATCTCAATTGTATGTACAACAAAGAAAACGATTGCAAATGTTTAATGTTTTGGAAATAATCTGTTAATTGAATTTGTTTCATTAAAAATGATGTTCAAAATATCGTGATACGTATTGTATCGTACACTCAGTATCGTGATACATATCGAATCGTGAGCTGAGTGTATCGTTACACCCCTAATAACGATCATATCAGTTCTACAAAATATTGTGTTCTCTCTTCACCCTCTCTTTCCTCTCCCCTCCCACCCCTCTCTTTCCTCTCCCCTCCCACCCCTCTCTTTCCTCTCCCCTCCCACCCCTCTCTTTCCTCTCCCCTCTCACCCCTCTCCACGCTGTCCTCCACCTCACATTAATAGTTTTCCCAGACATGCTGGATGTCATCCCAGCGAGTCTTCATGTCACGGTGATCTTCTTCTGTGGTGTGCTAATCCTGTTCTCCTCCGTGGCGACGGCGTTCTTCATGTTCAACGCGTTCGGGAGTCCGTACGAGACACTGCACGGGCCGCTGGGTCTCTACCTCTGGACCTTCGTCTGCTGTGAGCTGCACATCCAATCAGATTTAGACTTGTTTAGCCCTTTTCACCAGCAGTGTCCCAGAGGGATTCACAGATTTACATGTAGTCATTTAGCAGACGCTCTTATCCAGAGCGACTTACAGTAAGTACAGGGACATTCCCCCCGAGGCAAGTAGGGTGAAGTGCCTTGCCCAAGGACACAACGTCATTTGACACGGCCGGGAATCGAACAAGCAGACACGGACAAGCCATAGCTCTGAGACATGTTTCAATGTGGAGCTTTGAGTTTGGTGAGTTGAGGCCTCAGTCAGGATTAGATCATTTCTGAACATGGTAGTGACGTAGAAGTTCCTAGCTTAGTGATGTTCCAAGGTTAGTGCAGTGATGTTTCTAGGTTAGTGTAGTGATATCTCTAGGTTGTCCCTCACAAAGTGGGACTCTTTCCAGACAGTTCTTCAAACATGTATCAGGTGTGTGTAATCAAGGCTCTGTGGGGGGTGGACTATTCAACCACTGAATAACAGACCCAATTAAGAAACTCAGCACCAGAGCTACTAAAGATGTCTTTCCTGAGGTGGGGGGTTAATTAATCAATGTTGTTGCCAAGTACCAAGAGCCAAGACACAGATTATATTTGATCTCTGTTACTGAAAGTCACTATTGTGAAATGACACCTCAATTTACTGTATCCATGTGGATAGTGTAGGCGCTATAACTTGATGTGTGGATTAAGTGTTGTGAAAAAGGGCTACACAAATAAAACATGATTAGATTGAATTTAAGTGTAAAAGAATAGCAGATAACTGTCCAGAGTTGGTTCAAATCCCACCCTGGCTCTTTGCTGCATGTCTTCTCCTCACTCTCACCTGCACTCACTTCACTTACAAACTAACAAATAAAGCATAAAAAATGCATATCTGTCCTGTTTTCTTCACAGCAATTATGTTTCCTCAACCAGTGTTTTCTTTCATCGCAGGCTTCTGCAGCTGCCTGGTGATGACCCTGTTCGCGTCCGAGGTGAAGATCAATCACCTGTCCGACAAGATCGCCAACTTCAACGAAGTCAACTTCGTCTACAAGACGTACACGGAGTGGTACGATCACTCCTTCTGGATAATCTTCCTCACCTTTCTCCTCCACTGCCTCAACATCCTGATGATCCGCGTGGCCGGGATCCAGTTCCCGTTTCAAGAGGCCAAAGAGTTAGCAGTAAACACGGGCGCTGTGGATCTCATGTACTGACTCCTGCTACGTTGTTTAGTTTTACCCCCCCCTTAGCGACACCGAGCCTCCCCTATTAACTAGCCTCTCAATAGAGAGTCTTGAGTCGTGCGTCCACCTAGTTGAGCGCTGTTGAAAGGACCGAAGCTAATCGGAGCCTCTTAAGCCTGTTCTTGTCCTCCAGTGACAAGCTAGCCGTCTTTTCCGTGAGAATAAGAGACTCACTCGGGAACTCCCGGCGAGAAAACCGTCTTGAATCTCCTTAGATTGGTGGGGTTGGTTTTTCCATCGTATCGTTAATTGCGGTGTCTTGTTGCCGTAGATGGTGGTCGAATTAGAGGCCCGGATTTCTCTCAGCCAGTGAAAGGTGGATGCTTCGCCTACTCTCATTTCTTTTATTGTTCATGTGTTTTTATGCTGTAGCTGTCCTTGGGTAGCCTAACAGGCACAGTGATAGCCTGCCCTACACTAACATTTTCCCGCAAATGTAGGCTAGGATGTTTGTTGAACAAAGTTGTATTAGTTCTGTCCGCTGTAATAGGTTTAATGATAAATTAGGCTAACAGAGTAGGCCTATTTGAAAAATGTGTTAATCATATTTCTGTTTTGGTCATTAATTAGCCTTATGAATTCGTCACACAATGTGCCAATTATTATGATTTTATAACCGGTCAAAGTTAAACTTCTGTAGCATTTATAGGGCTCATGTTTTGTTTATGGACCTGTTTCTGGCAGTGACAGAAGTAACGTCAAAACATTTGTTTAAAGAATTTCTGCCCGCTGTTTAATAAAATATTGATATTTTACTGTGAAGAACCTCTTCATTCACAATCACACTTTAAGCTACAATGCTGAAGAAGCCGTTATTCTACTGGTACATTTTCAAACTTTCCAACCTTCTATCATTCTCTTTCTCTCCATCTTTCAATCTTTTGATTGTTCTGTTAAGAGTATTTTTTACCACAAGTTGGCAGTGTGGTCAAACCATTTGAGACACACAGAATCCAAGCAAAATAAGAAAAAGATCAATCTCATCTTTTCAGCTAAACAGATAAAATGCCTTTTACAAAACTAAACTAAATAGTAAACAGTTTTAATAGTTGCCATGGTAGCCTTATGAAACATATGACATGATAGGCTACAATTAAAGAGGCCACTCCTGCAAGCTACACCGTACAGGAACCTTCAAAGTTGTCTTTGAGGTGGCTGTATCTTAGTAACCTGATCATTAATATGCAGCTCCGCAGAAGCATGACAAGTTAGCCTGGCCCCTTCAGGGAAAAGTAAACAAGAATAGTTAAGACTACAGGGTTGGATCCAGTTAGACTTGTATGAACAGTCCTTATTGTTGCCCTTCATAGCTTTGTCCTTGACTACACTGTAAAACACGGTAAGATTTTATGCTATTTGGCTGTGGTAGTATAGATTTATGAACGAGTTCTTAATTAAATTATTTGTTGACTTTATAGTAGCCTATGATACACCTTGTCTTTATAATATTTTGTAAATGTGTTTAATTCTGCTAGATGTGACTCATGCATATTTGCTGTTGTTACAAAAAAGTCAACTATTTACATGACTAAATTGTGATGTAATCTAAAAAAAAATTGGCACGGCTAATAAATCAATATTTGTGTTTTGGATTTACAGTGTGCTTGGTTATGCCATTTGCTAAAGATAAATCTGTTTCAGTCTTAGATGACAAAAAAATAAAATTAAACGGCTACTGCACTTTAGTTCAATGCATATTTCACAACCTCTTCCTTGAACATTTTGGTATTGCCTAGCCTGTGGAAAACTTAAAGCAACCACCACCACCCAGAGAGGGCACAAGTACACACATCCTTCACTCAGGTACAGATACTCATGTTCTCAAAGACTCAGGTAAAAGTTGAAGTACTGACCACACTTTTTCACTCAAGTAAAAGTAAATAAGTGTGGGCTCTGACATATACTTAAATAAAAATAAGTCATTACTACTACCCGTTTTAGTAAAATGTTGTAAGAAAAATTGTGAGGTATTGATACCAGGAAGTACAGACTTAAGTACAGTAACAAAGCATTTACTTCCCATCTCTGCAACCATGTAACAACCGTGTAATAACAACATAATAAATGTGTAATAACAGTGTATTAAAAGTGTAATAACAGTGTACTAAAAGTGTAATAACAACATAATTACAGAGTGATAACAGTAGATAGGAAGAAATAAAATTATCTTGTTACCACATAGATTAAAAAAAAGTTAAAAAAAAAAAGTAAAGAGCCTGGTTGGAAAATGTAAGAAGTAGAAAGTAGGCCTACATATATTTATGCCCCAAAAAAATATGACTGAATGTAAAAAGTTGTCAGAATAATAGCTACATAGTGAAGTACTAATGTCCGAAAAATAAATTGTGAATTACTGATGTCAGAAAAATAAATAGTGAAGTACTGATACCAGAAAAAACTCTGCCAAAAACTAAAGGGTCTTGGAAACATAGGAAGTTTGTTTAGCAAGACACGTGTTTAAGACGTCTCTTTCCCCGTGGAGCCTGAGATGATGTGGGTGGCTGAGATGATGTGGGTGGCTGAGTTTCAACATTTGACCAGAAGATGGGGGTAGGTTAGTAGGAGAGGTGAGGAGCGCCACTGTAAACTGGAGCTATAGAGCCTAACTGGTCGGAACACACAGCTGCGGCTTCAGCACAGGGACCAGGCTACACAAAAATACTTTATCTCTTTGAGATAAAAAGAGAGAAAAAAGCATAGCCTAGCCCTACTATTAGTAGCCTACAATTTAACGATTGTAGGATTTTTTTTTGCAGAATATCTTATAGGCTGTAGGCCACTATAATATGTGCTTGGTCACAAACTACAAGCCAAACTTCTTTGGCCATTTATATAGGACTGGTTACTTTAAAAGATACGTTAATTGCAGCGAAAGCATCACAGACAGTCCTATATTCATAATTGGCGAGAGCAATTTTCTGACAATGTCTAGCAGATAAAAATGGAGTCCAAGGTCGACTAAACTCCGTTGCACGCAAACTACGTTCTCCGTGGATTTCATATTTGCTGTTGTTACAAAAAAGTCAACTATTTACATGACTAAATTGTGATGTAATCTAAAAAGAAATGTGCACGGCTAATAAATCAATATTTGTGTTTTGGATTTACAGTGTGCTTGGTTATGCCATTTGCTAAAGATAAATCTGTTTCAGTCTTAGATGACAAAAAAATAAAAAATAAACGGCTACTGCACTTTAGTTCAATGCATATTTCACAACCTGTTCCTTGAACATTTTGGTATTGCCTAGCCTGTGGAAAACTTAAAGCAACCACCACCACCCAGAGAGGGCACAAGTACACACATCCTTCACTCAGGTACAGATACTCATGTTCTCAAAGACTCAGGTAAAAGTTGAAGTACTGACCACACTTTTTCACTCAAGTAAAAGTAAATAAGTGTGGGCTCTGACATATACTTAAATAAAAATAAGTCATTACTACTACCCGTTTTAGTAAAATGTTGTAAGAAAAATTGTGAGGTATTGATACCAGGAAGTACAGACTTAAGTACAGTAACAAAGCATTTACTTCCCATCTCTGCAACCATGTAACAACCGTGTAATAACAACATAATAAATGTGTAATAACAGTGTATTAAAAGTGTAATAACAGTGTACTAAAAGTGTAATAACAACATAATTACAGAGTGATAACAGTAGATAGGAAGAAATAAAATTATCTTGTTACCACATAGATTAAAAAAAAGTTAAAAAAAAAAAGTAAAGAGCCTGGTTGGAAAATGTAAGAAGTAGAAAGTAGGCCTACATATATTTATGCCCAAAAAAAATATGACTGAATGTAAAAAGTTGTCAGAATAATAGCTACATAGTGAAGTACTAATGTCCGAAAAATAAATTGTGAATTACTGATGTCAGAAAAATAAATAGTGAAGTACTGATACCAGAAAAAACTCTGCCAAAAACTAAAGGGTCTTGGAAACATAGGAAGTTTGTTTAGCAAGACACGTGTTTAAGACGTCTCTTTCCCCGTGGAGCCTGAGATGATGTGGGTGGCTGAGATGATGTGGGTGGCTGAGTTTCAACATTTGACCAGAAGATGGGGGTAGGTTAGTAGGAGAGGTGAGGAGCGCCACTGTAAACTGGAGCTATAGAGCCTAACTGGTCGGAACACACAGCTGCGGCTTCAGCACAGGGACCAGGCTACACAAAAATACTTTATCTCTTTGAGATAAAAAGAGAGAAAAAAGCATAGCCTAGCCCTACTATTAGTAGCCTACAATTTAACGATTGTAGGATTTTTTTTTGCAGAATATCTTATAGGCTGTAGGCCACTATAATATGTGCTTGGTCACAAACTACAAGCCAAACTTCTTTGGCCATTTATATAGGACTGGTTACTTTAAAAGATACGTTAATTGCAGCGAAAGCATCACAGACAGTCCTATATTCATAATTGGCGAGAGCAATTTTCTGACAATGTCTAGCAGATAAAAATGGAGTCCAAGGTCGACTAAACTCCGTTGCACGCAAACTACGTTCTCCGTGGATTTCATATTTGCTGTTGTTACAAAAAAGTCAACTATTTACATGACTAAATTGTGATGTAATCTAAAAAGAAATGTGCACGGCTAATAAATCAATATTTGTGTTTTGGATTTACAGTGTGCTTGGTTATGCCATTTGCTAAAGATAAATCTGTTTCAGTCTTAGATGACAAAAAAATAAAAAATAAACGGCTACTGCACTTTAGTTCAATGCATATTTCACAACCTGTTCCTTGAACATTTTGGTATTGCCTAGCCTGTGGAAAACTTAAAGCAACCACCACCACCCAGAGAGGGCACAAGTACACACATCCTTCACTCAGGTACAGATACTCATGTTCTCAAAGACTCAGGTAAAAGTTGAAGTACTGACCACACTTTTTCACTCAAGTAAAAGTAAATAAGTGTGGGCTCTGACATATACTTAAATAAAAATAAGTCATTACTACTACCCGTTTTAGTAAAATGTTGTAAGAAAAATTGTGAGGTATTGATACCAGGAAGTACAGACTTAAGTACAGTAACAAAGCATTTACTTCCCATCTCTGCAACCATGTAACAACCGTGTAATAACAACATAATAAATGTGTAATAACAGTGTATTAAAAGTGTAATAACAGTGTACTAAAAGTGTAATAACAACATAATTACAGAGTGATAACAGTAGATAGGAAGAAATAAAATTATCTTGTTACCACATAGATTAAAAAAAAGTTAAAAAAAAAAAGTAAAGAGCCTGGTTGGAAAATGTAAGAAGTAGAAAGTAGGCCTACATATATTTATGCCCAAAAAAAATATGACTGAATGTAAAAAGTTGTCAGAATAATAGCTACATAGTGAAGTACTAATGTCCGAAAAATAAATTGTGAATTACTGATGTCAGAAAAATAAATAGTGAAGTACTGATACCAGAAAAAACTCTGCCAAAAACTAAAGGGTCTTGGAAACATAGGAAGTTTGTTTAGCAAGACACGTGTTTAAGACGTCTCTTTCCCCGTGGAGCCTGAGATGATGTGGGTGGCTGAGATGATGTGGGTGGCTGAGTTTCAACATTTGACCAGAAGATGGGGGTAGGTTAGTAGGAGAGGTGAGGAGCGCCTACTGTAAACTGGAGCTATAGAGCCTAACTGGTCGGAACACACAGCTGCGGCTTCAGCACAGGGACCAGGCTACACAAAAATACTTTATCTCTTTGAGATAAAAAGAGAGAAAAAAGCATAGCCTAGCCCTACTATTAGTAGCCTACAATTTAACGATTGTAGGATTTTTTTTTGCAGAATATCTTATAGGCTGTAGGCCACTATAATATGTGCTTGGTCACAAACTACAAGCCAAACTTCTTTGGCCATTTATATAGGACTGGTTACTTTAAAAGATACGTTAATTGCAGCGAAAGCATCACAGACAGTCCTATATTCATAATTGGCGAGAGCAATTTTCTGACAATGTCTAGCAGATAAAAATGGAGTCCAAGGTCGACTAAACTCCGTTGCACGCAAACTACGTTCTCCGTGGATTTCATATTTGCTGTTGTTACAAAAAAGTCAACTATTTACATGACTAAATTGTGATGTAATCTAAAAAGAAATGTGCACGGCTAATAAATCAATATTTGTGTTTTGGATTTACAGTGTGCTTGGTTATGCCATTTGCTAAAGATAAATCTGTTTCAGTCTTAGATGACAAAAAAATAAAAAATAAACGGCTACTGCACTTTAGTTCAATGCATATTTCACAACCTGTTCCTTGAACATTTTGGTATTGCCTAGCCTGTGGAAAACTTAAAGCAACCACCACCACCCAGAGAGGGCACAAGTACACACATCCTTCACTCAGGTACAGATACTCATGTTCTCAAAGACTCAGGTAAAAGTTGAAGTACTGACCACACTTTTTCACTCAAGTAAAAGTAAATAAGTGTGGGCTCTGACATATACTTAAATAAAAATAAGTCATTACTACTACCCGTTTTAGTAAAATGTTGTAAGAAAAATTGTGAGGTATTGATACCAGGAAGTACAGACTTAAGTACAGTAACAAAGCATTTACTTCCCATCTCTGCAACCATGTAACAACCGTGTAATAACAACATAATAAATGTGTAATAACAGTGTATTAAAAGTGTAATAACAGTGTACTAAAAGTGTAATAACAACATAATTACAGAGTGATAACAGTAGATAGGAAGAAATAAAATTATCTTGTTACCACATAGATTAAAAAAAAGTTAAAAAAAAAAAGTAAAGAGCCTGGTTGGAAAATGTAAGAAGTAGAAAGTAGGCCTACATATATTTATGCCCCAAAAAAATATGACTGAATGTAAAAAGTTGTCAGAATAATAGCTACATAGTGAAGTACTAATGTCCGAAAAATAAATTGTGAATTACTGATGTCAGAAAAATAAATAGTGAAGTACTGATACCAGAAAAAACTCTGCCAAAAACTAAAGGGTCTTGGAAACATAGGAAGTTTGTTTAGCAAGACACGTGTTTAAGACGTCTCTTTCCCCGTGGAGCCTGAGATGATGTGGGTGGCTGAGATGATGTGGGTGGCTGAGTTTCAACATTTGACCAGAAGATGGGGGTAGGTTAGTAGGAGAGGTGAGGAGCGCCACTGTAAACTGGAGCTATAGAGCCTAACTGGTCGGAACACACAGCTGCGGCTTCAGCACAGGGACCAGGCTACACAAAAATACTTTATCTCTTTGAGATAAAAAGAGAGAAAAAAGCATAGCCTAGCCCTACTATTAGTAGCCTACAATTTAACGATTGTAGGATTTTTTTTTGCAGAATATCTTATAGGCTGTAGGCCACTATAATATGTGCTTGGTCACAAACTACAAGCCAAACTTCTTTGGCCATTTATATAGGACTGGTTACTTTAAAAGATACGTTAATTGCAGCGAAAGCATCACAGACAGTCCTATATTCATAATTGGCGAGAGCAATTTTCTGACAATGTCTAGCAGATAAAAATGGAGTCCAAGGTCGACTAAACTCCGTTGCACGCAAACTACGTTCTCCGTGGATTTCATATTTGCTGTTGTTACAAAAAAGTCAACTATTTACATGACTAAATTGTGATGTAATCTAAAAAGAAATGTGCACGGCTAATAAATCAATATTTGTGTTTTGGATTTACAGTGTGCTTGGTTATGCCATTTGCTAAAGATAAATCTGTTTCAGTCTTAGATGACAAAAAAATAAAAAATAAACGGCTACTGCACTTTAGTTCAATGCATATTTCACAACCTGTTCCTTGAACATTTTGGTATTGCCTAGCCTGTGGAAAACTTAAAGCAACCACCACCACCCAGAGAGGGCACAAGTACACACATCCTTCACTCAGGTACAGATACTCATGTTCTCAAAGACTCAGGTAAAAGTTGAAGTACTGACCACACTTTTTCACTCAAGTAAAAGTAAATAAGTGTGGGCTCTGACATATACTTAAATAAAAATAAGTCATTACTACTACCCGTTTTAGTAAAATGTTGTAAGAAAAATTGTGAGGTATTGATACCAGGAAGTACAGACTTAAGTACAGTAACAAAGCATTTACTTCCCATCTCTGCAACCATGTAACAACCGTGTAATAACAACATAATAAATGTGTAATAACAGTGTATTAAAAGTGTAATAACAGTGTACTAAAAGTGTAATAACAACATAATTACAGAGTGATAACAGTAGATAGGAAGAAATAAAATTATCTTGTTACCACATAGATTAAAAAAAAGTTTAAAAAAAAAAAAGTAAAGAGCCTGGTTGGAAAATGTAAGAAGTAGAAAGTAGGCCTACATATATTTATGCCCAAAAAAATATGACTGAATGTAAAAAGTTGTCAGAATAATAGCTACATAGTGAAGTACTAATGTCCGAAAAATAAATTGTGAATTACTGATGTCAGAAAAATAAATAGTGAAGTACTGATACCAGAAAAAACTCTGCCAAAAACTAAAGGGTCTTGGAAACATAGGAAGTTTGTTTAGCAAGACACGTGTTTAAGACGTCTCTTTCCCCGTGGAGCCTGAGATGATGTGGGTGGCTGAGATGATGTGGGTGGCTGAGTTTCAACATTTGACCAGAAGATGGGGGTAGGTTAGTAGGAGAGGTGAGGAGCGCCTACTGTAAGCTGGAGCTATAGAGCCTAACTGGTCGGAACACACAGCTGCGGCTTCAGCACAGGGACCAGGCTACACAAAAATACTTTATCTCTTTGAGATAAAAAGAGAGAAAAAAGCATAGCCTAGCCCTACTATTAGTAGCCTACAATTTAACGATTGTAGGATTTTTTTTTGCAGAATATCTTATAGGCTGTAGGCCACTATAATATGTGCTTGGTCACAAACTACAAGCCAAACTTCTTTGGCCATTTATATAGGACTGGTTACTTTAAAAGATACGTTAATTGCAGCGAAAGCATCACAGACAGTCCTATATTCATAATTGGCGAGAGCAATTTTCTGACAATGTCTAGCAGATAAAAATGGAGTCCAAGGTCGACTAAACTCCGTTGCACGCAAACTACGTTCTCCGTGGATTTCATATTTGCTGTTGTTACAAAAAAGTCAACTATTTACATGACTAAATTGTGATGTAATCTAAAAAGAAATGTGCACGGCTAATAAATCAATATTTGTGTTTTGGATTTACAGTGTGCTTGGTTATGCCATTTGCTAAAGATAAATCTGTTTCAGTCTTAGATGACAAAAAAATAAAAATAAACGGCTACTGCACTTTAGTTCAATGCATATTTCACAACCTGTTCCTTGAACATTTTGGTATTGCCTAGCCTGTGGAAAACTTAAAGCAACCACCACCACCCAGAGAGGGCACAAGTACACACATCCTTCACTCAGGTACAGATACTCATGTTCTCAAAGACTCAGGTAAAAGTTGAAGTACTGACCACACTTTTTCACTCAAGTAAAAGTAAATAAGTGTGGGCTCTGACATATACTTAAATAAAAATAAGTCATTACTACTACCCGTTTTAGTAAAATGTTGTAAGAAAAATTGTGAGGTATTGATACCAGGAAGTACAGACTTAAGTACAGTAACAAAGCATTTACTTCCCATCTCTGCAACCATGTAACAACCGTGTAATAACAACATAATAAATGTGTAATAACAGTGTATTAAAAGTGTAATAACAGTGTACTAAAAGTGTAATAACAACATAATTACAGAGTGATAACAGTAGATAGGAAGAAATAAAATTATCTTGTTACCACATAGATAAAAAAAAGTAAAAAAAAAAAAAGTAAAGAGCCTGGTTGGAAAATGTAAGAAGTAGAAAGTAGGCCTACATATATTTATGCCCCAAAAAAATATGACTGAATGTAAAAAGTTGTCAGAATAATAGCTACATAGTGAAGTACTAATGTCCGAAAAATAAATTGTGAATTACTGATGTCAGAAAAATAAATAGTGAAGTACTGATACCAGAAAAAACTCTGCCAAAAACTAAAGGGTCTTGGAAACATAGGAAGTTTGTTTAGCAAGACACGTGTTTAAGACGTCTCTTTCCCCGTGGAGCCTGAGATGATGTGGGTGGCTGAGATGATGTGGGTGGCTGAGTTTCAACATTTGACCAGAAGATGGGGGTAGGTTAGTAGGAGAGGTGAGGAGCGCCACTGTAAACTGGAGCTATAGAGCCTAACTGGTCGGAACACACAGCTGCGGCTTCAGCACAGGGACCAGGCTACACAAAAATACTTTATCTCTTTGAGATAAAAAGAGAGAAAAAAGCATAGCCTAGCCCTACTATTAGTAGCCTACAATTTAACGATTGTAGGATTTTTTTTTGCAGAATATCTTATAGGCTGTAGGCCACTATAATATGTGCTTGGTCACAAACTACAAGCCAAACTTCTTTGGCCATTTATATAGGACTGGTTACTTTAAAAGATACGTTAATTGCAGCGAAAGCATCACAGACAGTCCTATATTCATAATTGGCGAGAGCAATTTTCTGACAATGTCTAGCAGATAAAAATGGAGTCCAAGGTCGACTAAACTCCGTTGCACGCAAACTACGTTCTCCGTGGATTTTTAAACTTCCCTTTCGGAATGATCCACTTTTGAACATCTTTTGAACGACATGAGGCTGGATACCAGACAAGGTGTTAATCGTCGCGGATCACATCTTGTTGACTTAATATGTCCCTCGCAGATGGACGAAGATTCAGACGAGGTGGACCGGAAAGCCGAACTGGACGATATTCTCAGTCAAATTGCTGACCTCGACAAATGGAGAGAGATCTTCAACGCTCGCGGGTAATTGGCCAATATCAAATATGTGTTATTTGATCGTCTTCTTTAACTTCCCCAAATATTTTTTACTATTTTATTATAATGATTCCCCCCCCCCCCCAGAAACAACTTCAATACATTTCATATCTAAAGAAACTTTAGTACTTCTCATCTCTTAATTGTATCATTTTTTCCACAGGTTGGAATTACAACATTGTATCATGAGAGTGAGTGGATCACATTTACTTTTCTAATCCCCGTTTACTTGTGCAGTCGTGTCTACTCAAATGTGTTTTTTGTTAGTTCATTTTTACTTTCCTCACACTTAAACTTATAGTCCACTTATAGCCCAATATCACCTAACAGAGCGCTTATCCTGTACGGACAGGCTACTTGGTCTTCTCAGGTAGCTTACAGATAATTCTGTCCAATGAGAACCTGTAACGGTGCGGGTTGTGCGCGGGCCCGGGGGTGGGATTCCACGTAGAGGTTCTCCGAACTTGATCTGTCTTCGGAAAAGACCCGGCCATGCTCCCAAAAGCTACAGATATAGTTACCTTCTCTCGCAGTGAGGCAGCGTCTCTTCCGTCAGCGTTTCCCAGTCACGTCTATCTCTAGCTCTGTCCCGGCCTCATTCTCTCCCTCACGCCGGCTCTTGTTCAACCCACCTCCCGCCGGCTCCATGTCGATGGTAGCGGATGTGTAGCGCCTGTGTGGGGTCAGGTTTGAGGCCCAGTGATGACAGACTACGCAGAGCTTCTTCACAGCATCAGGGTCCTGCAGCCCTCCAAGCTCAGCTACATAGAACTCCTGCAGGAGGAGGTGAAGAGGAACCGAGATGTGAGTGATGATCGTGATTCCACCTTCTCCTCCAGCTACCTCTCTCTGTGTGTTGGGGTTTGGGTATAGCTTGGTGGTTAGAGGATTTGTCCGCAGATCAACAAGTCGCAGGTTTGAAGCCTCAACGTTTCCATTTGGATAAAAGAAAATGACATGAAAAGTGTCTTGACTGAAGTTCTGAAATGAATGCTATACTGATTGTGTAGACAAGGAAGACAAGGATGGAAAAAGAACCATATGGTTTTGTATCTCTAAATTGTTGGTCGATGTTACTTTGTTTAATCTTGACCACTGAGTACAATAGTGTCGTGTAAATATGAAATGTAAAATACAAGTGCAGATCTGTAGGGCCTCAGGTGTCCTCTCTCTTACTTTTCGTTTTTTCCCTCCCTGTCTCTCTCTCTCTCTTGCTATCTATATCTTTCTGTCTCTCTTTCTCTCTATCTTTCTGTCTCTTTCTATCTCTCCCTGTTTCGCTGTTTGTCTCTCCCTCTCTCCCTCCCTCCCTCCCTCCCTCCAGAGGCCAGTGGAGTGTAGCCCCCGGCCCGAGGAGGAGAGCGGGGAGGAGGGATCAGGGCGGTCTCCCTCCAGCGTCCAGCCTCCCCGCCGCCACGCCGCCCTGCTGGCCGCCCCCTACTCCATCCCCCGGGCTCTGGCCGTGTCCCCCCGCCTCGGAGGACTTCCTGTCACAACCGAGCTGGCCGCGGTGAGTCTGGAGACGTACTTCCTGTCACAGCCAAGCTACTTCCTGTCACACCCGAGCTGGCCGCGGTGAGTCTGGAGACGTACTTCCTGTCACAGCCAAGCTACTTCCTGTCACACCCGAGCTACTTCCTGTCACACCCGAGCTGGCCGCGGTGAGTCTGGAGACGTAGCCTACTTCCTGTCACACCCGAGCTACTTCCTGTCACAACCGAGCTGGCCGCGGTGAGTCTGGAGACGTAGCCTACTTCCTGTCACAGCCAAGCTACTTCCTGTCACACCCGAGCTGGCCGCGGTGAGTCTGGAGACGTACTTCCTGTCACAGCCAAGCTACTTCCTGTCACACCCGAGCTAGCCGCGGCGAGTCTGGGAACCCGAGCCGGGGTCACCTGACACCCGCTCTCCCTCCATTGCCGGCCGCGCCACAGCGGTCTGGCTGCTGCTCTGTAAACTGCTGCTTTGTGTGTGTGTGTGTGTGTGGGTGTGTGTGTGTGTGTGTGTGGGGGTGTGTGTGTGGGTGTGTGTGTGGGGTGTGTGTGTGTGTGGGGGGGTGTGTGTGTGGTTGGGTGTGTGTGTGTGTGTGGGGTGTGTGTGTGTGGGTGTGTGTGTGGTTTGGTGTGTGTGTGTGTGTGGGTGTGTGTGTGGGTGTGTGTGTGTGTGTGTGGGGGGTGTTTGTGTGTTTGTTGACCAAGACAAAAGACTGGCAATATGACCTTCTCATTTATTGATGTAGCTCTTAAGCAGTGGATTGAGTTTGCAAGTGTGGTTTCTGGAAAACAAGCAGGCATGCAGAAGAACAAAGACAGTTGTCTGGAAAGCATTTACAGCTTCTGTCAAGATTAGCATTAAGCCTAGATTTAAGAGGATCCATGCCTTACTTACCTTTGATGGTATTTATCTCTTATCCTCATGTAAACACACTCAGTAAACGGTAATCACATATCAGTAATCACATATAATCAAAAGCTAATAGCTATAAATTGATTGTAAGATAGCAAGACAACTTTATATTGAAATTGTAAGGTTTGATAAACAACAGCGCTAAGTTTTTTTAAACCTGTGTTTGGATTCTTATTTCTTAGAACCTGAGGAAGATATTATTCGGGAACACCTTTCACGTCTTCAACTACGAGTGGAAGAAGTCCTGCTTCAAGTTCCGGGAGCCCTACTCGGATCTGTCGTACGCCCTGGAGGCAGAGAGGGTGAGAGACATACAGTATCCACCTGGACTGGGAGAGAGAGACAGAAAGAGAGAGAGACAGAGGAAGAGAGAGAGGTACAGACCAGGAGAGAGAGACATATAGATCAGAATAAGATTAATAAAACAAGCAACTATTGAATATTGTTCATACTCCAAACACATTCCAATAACTTAAAAAAAATCTTAAACACGGAAATAGATTTTGATAGCAGAAAGAGTATGTATTATTGACCCTATCTCTCAAAATGCAGTATGGTATCAGTTTAATAGTTTATTAATCTATATAGTATAGTTTATACTGAATATGTGCATACACACACTACTATAAACTATTTATAGTTTTTAACTTTCCATATTAATGAAAGAGAATCAAAGAATATTCTGATCAGATTACACACCAGTAAAGACCTAAGGGTTAGCCTGGAAACGCTTACGTAACCACGGTGACTTGAGAAGGCCATGCTGTCGTATCCTCCCAAGAGTTGATTATACACACTCAATATTTTGACCTTCCGCACCTTTCGAAGGATCCAGTTCCCAGATGACAGTCTTACTGAACATCCTTCACCTTAGTTTTCCTCTGAACTGGCACTGAGTAGACACCCAACACCAATGTATGATCACCTGAGACAGGTGAGGGCGTCTCTGCGGTGTGACATCCTCGCTGTCTCATCACAGCATAACCAGAGGGCAGGCTGGAGACAGACTGGTCTTGGTCTGGTGGGCTGGGTGCTGTCTGGATGGTCTGGTGGGCTGGGTGCTGTCTGGATGGTCTGGTGGGCTGGGTGCTGTCTGGATGGTCTTGGTCTGGTGGGCTGGGTGCTGTCTGGATGGTCTGGTGGGCTGGGTGCTGTCTGGATGGTCTGGTGGGCTGGGTGCTGTCTGGATGGTCTTGGTCTGGTGGGCTGGGTGCTGTCTGGATGGTCTGGTGGGCTGGCTGCTGTCTGGATGGTCTGGTGGGCTGGCTGCTGTCTGGATGGTCTGGTGGGCTGGCTGCTGTCTGGATGGTCTGGTGGGCTGGCTGCTGTCTGGATGGTCTGGTGGGCTGGGTGCTGTCTGGATGGTCTGGTGGGCTGGGTGCTGTCTGGATGGTCTGGTGGGCTGGGTGCTGTCTGGATGGTCCTGGTCTGGTGGTTTTCTGAGGCTTTTTTGCGGAGGAAGCTAGCTGCCAAATCTTTGGTTAGACTGTAATATACACAGACACACATTAGTATAAATACTTTGTGTTGTATATATTAGGGCATGCACTACTATAAATATTTAAGACTGTATATGAAGGCATACTCTACTATACTGTATAAACTGTGATTAGAGGGTATTTGAGAAAGGTTGGTCTGGACTGTAGCTGAGCAGTACAACATTAGTCTACAGCTCAACATGTTATAGAGCCAAGTCTGGATAAAACTGTCTTTTACACTACTTAAAAAAATAAATAATTAACAGTTGATTTATTTTATCCAGGGTGGATCCCGGGCCATTCAAATGATTGTCCAGGCAAATATCATCAAATACCTGCTTTTCACTCGACATCCCAACTCAGAAGCCTGCAGAATGCAGAGGTGAGAAAGTAAAGGTTTCTGCTACAGTCCCGTATAAACACGTTAACTAATGAGAAATCCATGAAAATAGCTTCATCATGAGGAGCTTATGATAAGTCCTGAGACAGAACAGGAATTTTACATACCCAGTTCTGTGTGTCCAGTCTGAGGGAGGTTGGAGAGAAGGATCAGGAGCGAGCTTTAGCGGCGGCGCTAGCGGACATCCTGTGGGCGGCCGGCGAGGAACGGAGCGCCATGGTTTCCTTGGTAACGTCAGACTACTGCATCACGCCGCACCTGGACTACAAACTGGACAACTTCACGGAACGAGTACGACGATCTTCTCCTCCCCCCTGAACTTCACATCACAAATCAAATGTGATTTGTTTAGCCCTTTTTACAAGCAATGTAACAGAGGTCTTCACATACCGACCCTAAACTAACCTGTATGGAAGGAAATCGGTGACATAATGTTTAGAGTTTTAAAAGGCATTGAATACTTAATAATGAAATTTAAACACCACCGAATGTGTTGGTTTTGAATTCAAAATTGAAATATGAATTAATTTCAATGTAAAAAATAATAATCTTGGCGGTTATGACAGTTATGACATACCGCCTGTATCATTCTTCTCGGTTCAGAACTGCTTAAACTCTTGAGAAGTTTTTTTAAATGTTTGTTTATCTTTTTGTTTTTATTCATTTGCAGCTACAGCTTTTCAGTTTCAACAAGAAAGACGATGTCAGGAAATTCCTCTATGAGCACATTCAGTGTGTGAGTTATGTTCTTAATTTTTATCCGTGTGAATATGAAAATACTGGGATGTCTGTTTTCAAATCACATCAAACTTTATTTGTGAAGCCCTTTTGACAAACAACATCACTAGAGGGCTTCACAGAGGCCCACAGGTCAGCACCTATAACCAAACTCTATTCATGTTAACACTAGTCTCATCTCTGCCTCTCCCTGCAGTTTAAAGAAGAGGGAAGCCATGGAGTAATCCTGTTTCTCTACAGCCTGATCTTTTCAAGGACCATCAGCAGGTAGTGTTACAGTACTGTCAGGTTCACCATTCTGTTACAGTACTGTAAGATGTATTATGCATTGTACTATTAGGTTTACTCTGATAAATAAACCCTGTCCCGTCTCCCAGGTTAAGAGAGGACCTGGATGGAACCACCAGCCACCTGTTGTACCTGAGCCTTGGCAACTTCGTGGGTCGTCAGGTGAGCCGTCAGGTGTGTCTGCGCCTGCTTCGCTGGAGAACAATACCTCCAGGTAACGGTTACCGTTTGGCATTCTGCACCTGAGGGACTCAGATCTCCCTCCCTCTCCCCCCCCCCCATCCTCTCCCTCTCTCTCCCCCATCCTCTCCCTCTCTCTCCCCCCCCCTCTCCCTCTCTCTCCCCCATCCTCTCCCTCTCCTCCTCCCCCCCCTCCCTCCCCCCCTCCCTCTCTCTCCCCCATCCTCTCCCTCTCTCCCCCCCCCTCTCCCTCTCTCTCCCCCATCGTCTCCCTCCCCCCCCCCCCCCAGGCGTTGCTGAACCTGCTCCTGACCGGCAGGGCCAGTCCCAACGTCTTTAACGGCACCCTCCAGTACGGGGAGGATGGCAGCCCGCTGGAGCAGCCCCTCCACGGGGTGCTGGCTCGCAGCGATGTGGGGTACCTGTACTGGAGCCGTGAGGAGGTGGAGCGAGCAAAGATGCCCCTGGTACAACCCCACCCAACACCACCCAACCCCACCCAACACCTAACACATTCATCTCCCCGCAACTTTAAAGTTGTTTCTGCATCCTGGCATCCACCACCAAATCTCTCTGTCACCGAGGCAGCCTCCTCACCCTTAGGAGGGTCTCGAGGGAACGGCAACACCGCCTGGGTAGACATCAGTACAAGGTTGGGCCCCGTCAGGTCCAAATGCACTCCTCAGGGAGTCCTGCATGTTTTAGACGTTTCCTTCTTCCAACACACCTGATTCAAATGAATGGGTGGTTATCAGGTTTCTGCAGAGCTCGATAACCACCCATTCATTTGAATCAGGTGTGTTGGAAGAGTCGTGCAGCACAGGGGGTCCCTGAGGACCAGGGTTGAACCACGGGTGGAGAAGGTGACTCTCTGGCGCCCTCAGGTGGGCAGCATGCTGAAGACACCCCGCTGGCCCATCTGGGTGTGCAGCGTCAACAGCACCTACAGCGTCCTGTTCAGCCCCCAGCGCTCCCTGCTGTCCGACTGGAAGATGGAGCACCTCTTCCGCATGTACTTCTACAACGGCCAGCCCTCCCAGACCACCACCACGCTGCTCACCATCGGTACGCTGGGTACACACCTGTTACTACTCAGTTTACTGGTTATTTATCGCCATCCCTCCTCCCGCTTCAACCCTCCTCATCCCTCCTCCCTCCCCTTCCAACCCTTCTCCCCCCTCCCCATCCCTCCCCTCTCCATCCCTCCTCCCCCCTCCCATCCCTCCCCCTCTCCATCCCTTCTCCCCCCATCATCCCATCCCTTCTCCCCCCTCCCCATCATCCCTCCCCCCTCTCCATCCCTCCTCCCATCCCTCCCCTCTCCATCCCTCCTCCCCCCTCCCATCCCTCCCCCTCTCCATCCCTTCTCCCCCCATCATCCCATCCCTTCTCCCCCCTCCCCATCATCCCTCCCCCCTCTCCATCCCTCTCCCCCCAGACACCCACTCCCACCCCTGGGAGGTGGGCCCGGTGAGCAGCCCTGCAGCCCTGGAGCGGAGGTTTCCCTCCGTGGAGATGCTCATCAGGACCAAGTGGGAGGGCGCCGCCATCGACTGGAACGGAACCGTGCCGTTCTTCTGACGCGTGTTCACGTCTGCTCGTGTCTAACGTTACTTAGAAATAAAGGCAAAGGAAACCTAACTGTATTTAACAGATGTGTTTATCTAGTCTGCTCAATTACTGGCGTTGATCCTCCAGTTCAGGCTCAATGATGTCACTCAGTATACAGAGGGGAAATGATAAGACAGGTAAACACCTTATGACTGAATCACACTAACATTCAAGTCAGTTTCTGATGCAGTGCGTGCTTTATCGCCCCCTGGTGGGCCGACAGGGGATCTACACCACAGCAATGACCACATGCCTCTCAGTGACGAGAGAGAGATGGTCCATCTTTGCAAGCTGCAAAGCTGGAGGATCTTTCCAGATCCAACAGCACAGCCACTGACATGAGGTCCCAGTGTCAGACACGCTGGCAGTCCCATACACACGTCTTGAGCGACACTGTGGTTCTAGATCATTCCGCTCCACTGCAGAGACGTGTACAGCACCTCCTCCTCGGCAGGAGAACACAGCAGCACCGTCTTCTTCACGTTGGAGCCCAGCCGCGCCACGGTGAGGACGTCGCTCACAGGCAGACACTCGTCCAGGTCGAGACACACGGCGATGAAATGGGCGTGGAAACAGAGAGGGTCACCTGAGAGAAAACAACAACAACATGAAGCAGACACTTTTCTCCACAGCACAAACAGACGTGGGATTTGAACCTGCAACCTCTTTGTCTGCAGATTTAAAAGCTCTAACCACTGAGCTATACCCCTCCCCCTCACACGTGTAAACATACCCCAAACACGCAAACACAACCCACCAGGATACACCAGGAAGTCTCCTCCAAACTTGCCGGCAGAGGTGAGGCAGAAGCCTCGCCGCCTCAGGTCTCTGAAGACCAGGAACCTCGTCTCCGAGCCTCGTTCCCGGGGGACCGAGGGGGAGGCGGACAGGAAGTCCCTCTCCTCCGGGCCGTACTGGAGCCCAGCGGAGGCGGTGCACAGCTGCACCGTCATGGCCGCCCGTGGGAAGGAGAAGCTGTGCTGCAGGTCGTCCAGACGGGAGAGGAGGGAGCTGTCTGAGGGGGCTGCTGGGACACAGGAAGAGCAGCATCTCACAACAGGAACAGGATGGATGTCTGTGTGTTTGTGTATATGTTTTTGGATGTCTCTCTCTTCGAGAGGGAGGAAGATCAACTCCTCATCTTTCAACATGAACAGTATCTATGTGTGTGTGTATGTGTGTGTGTGTCTCTGACAGGGAAGCAGCATATCAACTCATATTTCTGAACACCGACTGCATTTATGTATGAATGTGTGTGTACATGCATGTGTGTGTGTGTGTGTGTCTCTCTCTGACAAGGAGATCACACCTGATCTTTCTGAGCATGAACAGTGTGTAGGTGTACCATTTTGTTTCTCGCTCATAACTCTCAGAAGGCAAGCCTTCCTGTCCTCGAGCGCCAGGGCCTTCTGCTCCTCAAAGGTTCGCTCGAGATCTGCGTGGTACTGATCCACGCGCTCCCGTTCCACTTCCCCGGCCTCAACCTGGCAGGAAGGAATGATCACAAGGCAGAGCCGTCGAATTTGTTATTTTAAAATGCCGCTGCGCTACATACGGGAGCCGGACGGGAGACAAATCTAGCGAATTCAATTAATGGAAATTATCTTCAGGTAAAAGTTTTACCTGTGGGTCAATGGGAGGGATTTGTACAGCTTCGCCTATCTCCACCAGCAAACGTCCCTCTTCTTCCGTCAACTCCAACGGTCTCCCCAACCTGCAGTTCTGCCGGGGCTGTCGCGCTAACGAACCGACCAAAGATCCGATGATACCCCTCTCGCGAGCAGCCTTCACCTCAGCTGCACGCCACACCAGAGGCGTGGATTCACAGAAGTTAATACCGATCACCGGACGAATTTGTTTAGGGCCATTTTCGGTCGTCTCTCCTTCTCCCTCCCTCTCGTCAAGGTTACGCTTCAGAAGTTCTGGAGCTGTCGAGCTGCTCTGCTCTGCCATTTTTTGTCACTGAAAGGAAAAGTTTACCGCTTGGGTGCAATCAAGTCCCTGGTCTCAACATGCGTGTCGTTTTCGAGACCATGACGAAAACATCCTAAACTTCCTTCGTCCACTGACTGTCAGAATGATTCACCATAGCAACAACAGTGTATAAAATATGAACAGTTTAATGTCTACATGATTATAACTATAACAGGTAGTCGCGTGTTTAGAAGTGACTAAAATATGCTGCACTTCCTGGTGGGTGGGCGGAATAGGTGATTGGCAGGTATGTCCTCCAATGAAAACGCCAAACTCACGTACTACGAACGCCTACAAAGTATCGTCTTACCAATGAGCAGGGGAGCGTTGAACATTATTCATAATATCAGTAGCCTATTACAGTGTAGAAATCATTTCGCTTTGAGGTTTTAATTTCGCACAGCACAACCATTTATGTATCACAGTATGTCTGTATTAACATGTGGTTCAAGTTTTAGGAAATTATCAACCTTAAATTTAAAATCAAGACACCAAAAAAACGTTTTGCTTTCAGGAAATGTGAACAATTTATTGTGTTCAAACAAGCGTTAATGTAGTTTTCAAATTGCCTGCTGGAAAAAAATACGTTTTAAATGGATATGTACAATCCAATTCTGAACACCACAGAGCCTTGTTGGCTTTTAAATCTGTACATACATTGCATAGCAATAGTACCTTGGATGGTATTTTGTTTAATTCTTGGGAATACGGCTCAAAAGAATGATTATGGTTAAGAAATGCGACATTAAGTGAAATGTGTGTTTGGAGTGCGTTGCATTGGTCTGGACATCCCAGATGCATCCGAACTGTCTGTTATCTGATGAGTGGCGTTGAACTGATGTACCCTGAACCCAAGATGGAAGGTTCTAGACTCCTAACTCCAGATCCTCCAGTTCTTTCAACAACTGCGCCTCCTTCTCCATCTTGTCAAGCTTGTGGACGAAGAAAGAAAAAACAAAAATTAATGTCTCACAGAAGACATTGAATTGAGCCTCTCATAGATGCTCAATTTACAAAACCCAGATACTGTCATTAGGTTTCACTAGCTTCACTTTTACATTTCTCACTAAATCATCGTTGGATGTAAGAAAAACGATATATAAATAAAAGTGGGTATAGCTCAGTGGTAAAGTATTTGACTGTAGATAAAGCGACGTGCAATGGGGATTGATCTACAGTCAAATACTTTACCACTGAGCTAAAAAATAAAAGCAATGTGTATATATTTATTATCATTTATCATTAAATCATGTACCACTAATATCATGCATCAGTAAATCTTCCTACCTGATTTTTCTGCATGGGTTTCCCAGATGACTGCTGTTCTTTCAGTTCATCTATAGCTTTCAGTTTCTGAAATAAAAAGAAACCAACATAATATCCCTCCTAAGCCTTTCACAGCTCATCCAGCACACAGCATCACACAGCATCACACAGCAGCACACCCAGGTGTGACCAGGGGACAGTGCAAAAACATCAGGGGAAATTATTTATAATCACGGGTAATCCTCACACTTGGACACAGCGAAAAGCCATGAGAGATCATAGGTCTGGAAGGGCCTTTTCTCTCTCACACAAAGCACTAAGGTGTATAGCCAGCCCTGTGAAGTCAAACAGGCCGACATCTCATTCTCCCCCTCTCACCTTCTTTAGGTTTTTGATCTTCTTGTCCAGCTCGGGGTCACCAGAGGTGGGCTGGGTGCTGCTGGCCGGGCAGGGCTCAGACTTGGGCTCAGACTTGGGCTCAGACTGGGCTTCTGGGAGCTCTGGCTTTGTTTCCTGGAGGCACAGAACACTGGAGTTTAACTGCCCATCCTGTTCAGCTGACATACCATCCTAACTGTTCGTTTTAATTTTCATTTGGCTTCCACCCTCCCCCCCTCCTCCCTCCCCCCTCCCTCCCTCCCTCCCTCCCTCCCCTCCCCTCCCCTCCCCTCCCCTCCCCTCCCCCCTCCCCTCCCTCCCCCCTCACCTGTTTGGCTGCCTTCTTGGCCTCCCGTTTCTTCTGGTTCTTCAGAGCCGTCTTGGAGAGAGGCTTGTCCCCCGTGGCTCCGGGCCTCATGTCCTGTGGAGGCTCCTCCTCATGCTGTCAGAGATAACGGCAGGATAACCAGTTATCATGCTGTCAGAGACAACCTCAGTATGAACCAGTTATCATGCTGTCAGAGACAACCTCAGTATGAACCAGTTATCATGCTGTCAGAGACAAACTCAATGTCAACCAGTTATCATGCTGTCAGAGACAACCTCAGTGTGAACCAGTTATGCTGTTTGAGATAACAGAGACAGGTACACAGACAGACAGACTATAGACAGACAGGTAGACAGACAGACTGTAGACAGACAGGTAGACTGTAGACAGACAGGTAGACAGACAGGTAGACAGACAGACTGTAGACAGACAGGTAGACTGTAGACAGACAGACTGTAGACAGACAGACTGTACACAGACGGGTAGACAGACAGACTGTAGACAGACAGACTGTAGACAGACAGGTAGACTGTAGACAGACAGACTGTAGACAGACAGACAGGTAGACAGACAGTCTCGGCAGGTGACGCACCAGTTTGGAGCTGGCGGTGACAGGCTTGTTCCGCAGCGCTGGCGGCCGGTACGCCTGGGCCGGCTTGGTTTCCGTGGTCCCCAGCTCGCTGGGTGCCGCCTGGTACTTTACTGGCCTCTCGGGGAACGCCCCCTCAGGGAATGGTTGCCATAGCACCTGCCAGAGCTCCGCCCCTGGGGGCGTGTCCTGCTTGTAGAGCACGGCACCAGTGTAGTGCCAGATCTTGTAGCCGTTGCTGACCCGCAGCCTGGGGGAGCAGGTCGCAGTGACGACGTGCTCGCCGTCGGGGCACCAGGAGAAGTGGGTGGAGTTCGCCGCCTGTGGTTTGCACACCTGCTTGTACTTCTTGACGTCCCACACTTCCATCTGGCCCTGGAGGTTCCCGAAGCCGGCCAGCACCAGGATGTGGCCCTGGGGGCTGTAGAAGACTGCGTTCCTGGGACCCGTCCCAAAGTCGAACACCGGGTCGCACTTCTGGTTGAAGACGGTGGCCTTGGCGGGCATGAAGCCGTACACCACGCAGAACTCGGAGGAGGAGGGGCTCCACGCCACGTCGTAGATGGGCCCGTTCTTAGCTGGGTGACACACGCACATATTAGCTTCTTCCTGCGGACGCGTTTACCTGAAACAACTGGGGGGGAGGTACTGTCTGGGGGAGGGTCTGGGGGAGGGTCTGGTGGGAGATACTGGGGGAGGGTCTGGGGGAGGGTGTCTGGGGGAGGGTCTGGGGGGGGAGGGTCTGGGGGAGGGTCTGGGGGGAGGGTGGGGGAGGTACTCACGCAGCTGCACTGCGGCGGTCTCTCCGTTCATAGCCAGGTAGTGCAGCGTCTGCTCCCCGTAGTACGACGCCCCGGTCTTATCCACCTCCGTGCTGGCTGTGACCAGCACCGCCGTGGCTGAAGACACACACAGGGTCAGAACCACACACGCTGCTACACACTGCTACGCGCTGCTACGCGCTGCTACGCGCTGCTACACCCTCTGTGGACGGGTGAATCTGCTGATGGATACATTTGTTGATTGAATGGATTAATCTGTCATGTTGTTTGGATGAGCGGTTCACGGGAATTAAATATAAACGTGTTTGTCGCCATGTTGAGCGATGGAGACACGGATCTCACGATAAATAAATAAAAGTTTGTTTGCCATCAACGAGCGCCGCAGTGGTTTGTTGAAGAAATGGATGAATATATTAAATAAACAAATCTTTTTCATGGATGAATTCTGATTCTGACCAACCTTTTTTGTTCCACAGCATAGCAACTCTGTCTGATTTGAAGAAGCTCTTGTTGGCGAGTGCTGAGTTGGGGCCTCCGAAGTTGGGGTACTGGTACAGCCGGACGAAAGAGGGGGCTCCTTTGCTGCCAGGAACATAGACAGCCACCTGCCACACAGGGAAATACATCTAGATACACACTCTAACGGAGTCTCTCACACACACCTCACACACACACACGCCTCACACACACGCCTCACACATGCCTCACACACACACCTCACACCTCACACACACACCTCACACACGTCTCACACACACACACACACACACACGCCTCACACACACACGCCTCACACACACACACACACACACGCCTCACACACACCTCACACACACCTCACACACACGCCTCACACACACACACACACACACACGCCTCACACACACACACCTCACACACACACGCCTCACACACACCTCACACACACCTCACACACGCCTCACACACACACACCTCACACACACCTCACACACGCCTCACACACACATGCCTCACACACACACACAGTGAGATACAGTGGTACCTTGCAGGGCCTCACACACACATGCCTCACACACACAGTGAGATACAGTGGTACCTTGCAGGGCCTCACACACACACACCTCACACACACCTCACACACGCCTCACACACACATGCCTCACACACACACACAGTGAGATACAGTGGTACCTTGCAGGGCCTCACACACACATGCCTCACACACACAGTGAGATACAGTGGTACCTTGCAGGGCCTCACACACACATGCCTCACACACACAGTGAGATACAGTGGTACCTTGCAGGGCCTCACACACACATGCCTCACACACACAGTGAGATACAGTGGTACCTTGCAGGGCTGGGCTCCGGGAGACAACTCGAACTCTGATACTTTCTGCAAGTGAAGTTTATTGGCGATAGTTCCTGCAGAAACACAAAGTTATTATTACTTATAGTACTCCAGAGGATGTGTACTCCAGAGGATGTGTACTCCAGAGGATGTGTACTCCAGAGGATGTGTACTCCAGAGGATGTGTACTCCAGAGGATGTGTATAAATATTGTGTTAGGATGCCACTCAGGAGAAACCGTACGGCAAGATATTTACCAAAGTCATTGTTTTCAAAGAAGTGCAGTTCGTTGTTGACACTCCTGACAGCGATTTTCTCATCATCCGTCCAGCTGGGACACCTGGGATTCAAAACAAAATCCATGCGATGGAATTCAAAACACAAGCGATGACATAGTAAACTGTATTTTCACACAGATCGTTCCTAACAGTAATAACCACGGCAACAGGAATGACGGTTTGATCTCCAGTTGTTTCGCAAGATACGAGACAGAGAACTTGGAAGAGAACTCACCAACCCTGCACCTTCTTCTGATAGAAGGCTTTGAGACAGGCTCCATTCTGCAGATCCCACAACTGCAAGTTGGCATCTCCTTGGGGGTTGTCCTGGGTTTCTAGAACCACAACATGAGACTCAATCCTGTGCATCAGAATGTTTAATACTGTTTATTAACATAATCTAAGATGCACAAGTTAAAAGACAGTGTTTCATATGTAAGGACGCTGCACATAACCATTCAATCCCAGATAGAATATAACAACGAGGCAAGTAGGGTGAAGTGCCTTGCCCAAGGACACAACGTCATTTGACACGGCCAGGGAATCGAACCAGCGACCTTCTGATTACTAGCCCGATTCTCTCACCGCTCAGCCACCTGACTCCCTAGACTTACTGCTGTATGGTTGCCAGGTAGCCAGTACAGAGTTGAGAGGAGAAAACTCCAACATGGAGGTCTTGGGGAGATCAAACGACCGGACAGGCGAGCCATCGGAAGCCTTCACCACGCTCACCCTGGGAGACAACGAGTTGTGAACGGTACAGAGCTAAACGTAATCCACTTTTATTACCGCATACATTTGTCATATGGTTTAAATCAGGTTTCCACCTTGTAGTATTGTAACAAATGTACTTACTTTTCGCCATTGCACCACGCAAACAATGTCCCATCTTTGCTGAAATCCTGATATTTACCTTGCCGGGTGTCCCTGATAATTGAAGGTGTGCAAAAATATAAACTTTTACTAAAATGTATAATGTTGGTCTGTAATTCAATTAATAAGGACGTAAATTGAATAGGGGATTAAAGAACGTATTGTTACCTTTCAAAACTAGCGTTTTCCTCACAGGCTGGCGGTCCGCGGAGCAGTGACGTCCCGTCCGATCCCCGGACTAAGATCACAACAGCAAGCTTTTACATGCAATAGTTCCAGGACCTTGTCCCATATCAAGATGTAGACAGCCAGTCAAAAGCACGGGTACAACTCGGCACTCTTAACTTGAACTACAGATTAGCCCACAATCACTGAGTTGTGCCGTTTATCAACAACCAATTAGCCACGTAGTCGTGGCTATAGATAAGACGTCTATTACAAGTTAGTTGACACCCTTTAAACATCATATACTTCAGGTTGAATCATAGATACCGGTAGTTACGTGTAAACTAGCTGGCTCTAACTATCATAGCTGACAGGCTAAAGAGCTAGCTACTGACTGCAGAGCATAAGGTTGCATCCACTAATTACTCAACAACGCTGATCTTTAGATTTTGTGACATTCGTAGAATGTGTTTTGTGCGCTAAAACAAGGTTCACATTTGAACAAGTTCGTAAACATGAAACGCAGTGAGTTGACGGTACTATGAAATATCCCACCTGCTAAAAGTGGAGTGGGGGGCGCCATGATGTACCGGAAAAGGAATCCGCTGAAGGAAATGCGGAAAATCTCTCAGAAGAAGGGGCGTGTGGTGTCTGTCATTATCGTGAACAAGTAAAAAAATAACTATTTATTAAGTTAACATTTATTTGGAATGTTGTTAGTATTACACTCACTCTTTTAATCTGTAGTGGAAATATTTTTATGCTCTGAAAAAGCGTAAGTGTGCTCTTGTCTTTGACTAGACTAGAGCCATACAAGCACAAAAAAAACGATTTCCTCCCGTTGAGAGTCACCAAAAGGATGACAGTACACATTAAACACAACTGAACTGTGTCAATCATTAAGAATATTTTATTTGTATTTACTTAATTAACTTAAGTTCTTTGGAATGGATTGGAATCATTAATGAAGAAAGTTGATGATGGTCCCATACGAAGTTCAGTTATGAAGGAATTTCAATCCAGTGTGGGTTTGTGTCTCTGAGTGCCGGTGCACCGCCCTCTACTGGAGATAATCACAACTGCACTGCCAGTGTCTTCAGAAAATAAATAATTTAATATCATTTAATTTGGACGGCAGCCAGTCATCTGACTAATAACGAACACAGTAGCAGAGCGTAGGAATGTGTCTGTTGGCCTCGTCCTTTAGCGGTGGAATGCCCTCCTATCGGGCAAATAATTGGATTTAGCCGTGATTACGAAATCACAGTAAAGTACACACTGCAACGTTCATTACTCATACTAAAAGGTCACTTTGTCCGTTTGAGTGAATATAGAAGAAATGGAATATAAACGTGTGACCATGAATGTCGATTAGGCTACAGGACTGTTTTGTGTGTGATTTACACCCAAACTACCAAAAAATAAACAAAGTAGGCCTACACATTTACTCTTTCTTTTTATTTTATTTTATTCATATATTGATCGTTTCTTCTTCAGTCTAAACAAAGATTCAAAATGTCAATAACAATGACTATATCGTGAAAGACAAAATGAGAACAAATATACACTATATAAAAGACGCTTTGACACGAAAACACCAATAATGAAAAACGTAAAAACCACAAATAAAATGTACATTTAAAAGAAGAAAAAAAAAGTCAGTGAGAAGCAGTTGGTGTTTCAGCTGAAATCCCAAACCACTAACAGGTATATTTCCGACACACGATCATGAAAAAAACCTCAATCCAAAAACCAACACTCAATCAATGCATCGATCAGTCTAGCAACAGTCGATCCATCCTGATGCCCGGGTTGGTGGACAGTCAAGTCAAGTTACGTGACAGAAAAGCAAGGTGAGTGAATGGCGTTGGACTGTAGGGAGACTTTAAGGTTTATGGCAGTGTAAAAAAGTGCTGATTCATTATCATTCGAAGGGACTGAAACGCGTCAGCCCCACATTCATATTGCTGAAGTTCTGTACTGCGGTGTGGTTAAGACGCCGTGGTTGATTTCCACAGCCAGCTGTAAAGACGAGCTGTAAAGCAAACCGTCCTTTCAGGATCGCACGTGCTAAAGAGACATACGTGCCGTTTGTCAACTGTGGTTGTTAAAAAAGCCCAGACCTGTTTCTCTGTTCCGTGTGTGTGTGTGTGTGTGTGTGTGTGTGTGTGTGTGTTCTTTTAACTGAGATCTGAACGCCCTGCACTGAACCTTTCTGTGAATATAAAAAAATAACGTTATTGTTCCCATCCCATCGTCTCTCTCGTGTTCGAAAAAAGCGTTTGTTTGCTGATGCTTGGGAATACATTCTGTGAGACTTACAGGACTAGGATGTGGTTCACTGAGTCTATGGACCTGTCGTTCTGCTTTAGTCGATCAGACTTTACTGAGGTTATTAGAGTAGGAAGTGTAAGGTGCATGTGTGCCACTCGTTTCACACTTAGTCTAACCATTCATCAAGGCTGCTTTGGGAAATATTATCGCTGTCTCTCAGTGTGTGTGTATGTGTGAGGGTAGAGAAACAGGTCTTCAGGCAGTGTGTATTTCTGGAGAGTGTTAGCAGGGTGTGGAGGACCCTGAGAGATGGAAGGTGAGGGAGGGAGGGAGGGAGGGTGGAAGGGTGGAAGGGAGGGAGGGTGGAAGGGAGGGAGGGTGGGTGGTTGTAACAGCAAAGGCCTTCATACACATCTAATCATCTGAACACAGAGAGACTCTACAGGGTGCTGGCTGTCTTTGGAAGTGCTTCTGTGAGTTACGCTGAGCACAAACAGAAGAGACTAAATGACAATCAGTGTCTCTCTCTCTCTCTCTCTCTCTCTCTCTCTCTCAATGTCCCCCCCCCCCTCAAGTTCAACAACAGGGTAACTGACTCAAGCCCCTGAGCCCACAGTTACAAGAACGTAGAGCAGAATCTAAGATGCGAGCTCCCCAGGACCCTGGTCGACCTCCTGCTATGATTGTAGAAGCAGATTCAAGTTTCTAGTTTGAGGTGTGTGGGTGGGACCAAACAGGGGCCACTAAGCAGTACCTCTATATTACAGTGGTATTTACCATATCATTAAATATAAAGTTGTGCGTAATTACGAAATACTTAGTGGAGTGTTTATGTTAAAAAACTAATGAGATTTGATAAAATAATGAGATATTTATATCTATATCTTATAAAGGTGGTTACCAAATTCCAGTTCTGTTAGACTGGGTATAGTATATAAATATAAAAATACAGATTCTTACCAGGTTACATTATATTCAAATGCTAGGTAAATACCCTCCGATATGGTACAGTGACTCAATAAATGCCGCCTATATGCCCCCTATATTCGATTAAAAGTTCCTCTAATTAAAAAGCACCTTGTTTGTTGCTAAAACCTCACAGTACACAAAGACACATTCTTGCACTGTTTGTGTGTGCATATAGGATCTCTGTGAGAGAGAGAGAGAGGTGGGGGGGCGGGGGGGGACAACGACAAAGATGTGCTCAGCCCCTCACAGAAGCACCTGTTGCTGAAGAGAATCCAGGCTAAAATGGATCTCAGTTTCAGGAAGAGAGTCTCTCTTCAAAACACATCATGCTTTACACCCTCTCCTGGCCATCGAGCTACTCAAATCATCATGTAACCTGACAAACTGTTCTCATTACACTAAACAACATTTGCCACTGGATCATTACAATTGTAATCGATATTGCAAGTAAATACAGTTGTAAACAAAAACAAAAAAAGAAAGAAAAAAAGATTACTTTTAAGGAGGCTACCTGATGCAATATAATCCGGTAATCTGAAGACATTTATAAAACAAACACTCAGTCGAGACAGACTGCCATGACAAGTCTGTGTGTGTGTGTTTACAGTATGTGTGTGTGTTTACAGTATGTGTGTGTGTTTACAGTATGTGTGTTTACAAACTGTGTGTGTGTGTTTATAGTGTGTGTGTGTGTTTACAAACTGTGTGTGCATGCGTGTGTTTACAGAATGTGTGTGCAGAATGTGTTGACAGTATATGTGTGTCCATGTGTGTACAGTACGTGTTTGTGTGTGTGTGGTTATACAGTAACATGCATTGCTGCTTAATCACCCTGCCTAGCAGTGCACTGTGTCATCTCACTGGGGCACATTATTGCTGGTAACAACAGCACATCTGGCCATGCATGTGGAGCCTGGGCACTGAGGGCCTGGAGAAGCTGCAGCATGCAGGGGTCAAGGGTCAACACAGGTCAACACAGCTGTCTGTCTGTCTGTCTGTCTGCGTCCAAGTCTCTCTCGTTTCCCCCAGCCTCCAGCCTCCAACAGACTCCACCCCCGGAGGTTGGAAGAGGGCAGGTGTCTCCTGGGTTTGGAAAGAGAGCTTCCTGTTCCTTGTCTGTGTTTGTGTCTCTTCAGAAATGTTTGGAGTGTCCAGTCCTGTGTGTGTGTGTGTGTGTGTCTCAGAGCCTGAGGTCTTCTCTGGCAGTCCCAGGATGACTCTGTGGGGAGAGGCTGCAGAGGACGACGTCAGCTGGACGGACTCTTCTCGTTTTCACCGCTGCCTGTCCAGCACAGGGAGGGTGTCTCCATCACCCTGTCCAGCACAGGGAGGGTGTCTCCACCCTGTCCAGCACAGGGAGGGTGTCTCCACCCTGTCCAGCACAGGGAGGGTGTCTCCACCCTGTCCAGCACAGGGAGGGTGTCTCCACCCTGTCCAGCACAGGGAGGGTGTCTCCACCCTGTCCAGCACAGGGAGGGTGTCTCCATCACCCTGTCCAGCACAGGGAGGGTGTCTCCACCCTGTCCAGCACAGGGAGGGTGTCTCCACCCTGTCCAGCACAGGGAGGGTGTCTCCACCCTGTCCAGCACAGGGAGGGTGTCTCCACCCTGTCCAGCACAGGGAGGGTGTCTCCACCCTGTCCAGCACAGGGAGGGTGTCTCCACCCTGCCCAGCACAGGGAGGGTGTCTCCACCCTGTCCAGCACAGGGAGGGTGTCTCCACCCTGTCCAGCACAGGGAGGGTGTCTCCACCCTGCCCAGCACAGGGAGGGTGTCTCCACCACATCACTGTGGCGTCCCTGCGTCTCTCCGGAGGACGGAAGTCTCACGTTTTAGCATCGAAGCCCCCCTGACTCCCAGAGGAGGACTGAAAGCACCACTCTCACTCACAGGACTGCCACCAATGGCGCGGGGGCAACTGTGAACTCAGAGATCTGATTGGAAGTCCATGGCACAAAGAGGGACTGACACGAACCAATCAGGAACTGAGGCATCAAGATACAGAGACACATGAACCAATCAGGAACTGAGGCATCAAGATACAGAGACACATGAACCAATCAGAGAACCTCAACATTGTTGCTGTCATTAACACCTTGGAGAGCCAAAGGAAAATTGTAACTGTGCTGGACTGTAACTGTGCTGGACTGTAACTGTGCTGGACTGTAACTGTGCTGGACTGTTGAGTCAGGTGGCTGAGCGGTTAGGGAATCGGGCTATTAATCTGAAGGTTGCCAGTTCGATTCCCGGCCGTGCAAAATGACGTTGTGTCCTTGGGCAAGGCACCTCACCCTACTTGCCTCGGGGAAATGTCCCTGTACTTACTGTAAGTCGCTCTGGATAAGAGCGTTTGCTAAATGACTAAATGTAAATGTTGTGCAGTGTAGGGCGTGGCATGTTTCTAGACGACGACACGGTCATGTTACAGGTGAGATCCACGCTGACAGTTGACCTTCAGATCCAGTGTCTCGTGTGTTGGTGTGTGTGGCAGGAGTTTCACAGTGTAGAAGGTTCCAGAGGGTGTGTGTGTGCAGTACGTGTCAGGGTGTGATACTGTCCCGGGTTCATTGATTGGCAGTGGACGTGTGTGTGTTTATGGGGAGAATGTACAGGTCCAGGAGTGTAAGAGAGCATTGTGTGTGTGTGCGTGTGTGTGTGTGTGTGAGTGTGTGTGTGTGGACGGGGAATGTATGACCCCAGGAGTGTGAGAGAGTATCGTCTGAGTGCAAGTGCAGACGGACTGAGAGGCTGGAGGAGGGGAGGAATCAGCTACGCATCATCATCTAACCTCATTTCCTCTGTCCTCCTCTCCTCCTCTCCTCTTCTCTCTTCTTCTCCTCTCTTCTCCTCCTCTCCTCTTCTCTCCTCTCCTCCTCTCTCTTCTTCCTCCCTCCTCCCAGTCTAGACGGAGGCCTCAGGTTTGCTGCCGGTGTTGATCTGGACGTAGATCTTGGGGTCCTCGTGGCGCTCGCGCTGCAGGCGCCGCAGGTGTCGGCTGTGACAGAGCAGGTAGAGCGGCAGGCAGAAGCCCAGCATGCTCAGCCCCAACAGAGCCACGTTCACCTGCACACACGGGACAGGAAGCAGGATATGACATCAGACATCAGGGGAAACGGAGGAAGTGACATCGTAAGTTAGGGGAGGAGAGTTGAGGTGTGAGGCTGAGGAGGAGTGAGTAGGGGTGAGGGAGGGTGAGGAGGGGTGTGTGAGGGTGAGGAGGGGTGTGTGAGGGTGAGGAGGGAGGGTGAGGAGAGGTGTGTGAGGGAGTTCAGTCTCACCCATAGGGGGTCTCCCTCCAGGGGGCCCACCATGGCCATAAAGAGCGGCTGCTGCAGCAGAGCGAACAGAGCGCTGATCAGGGACTGCATCCCTGTGAGACTGCCGAACTGAGACGACGGGTACCTGAGACACACACGGCACGGTCAGGATACACACACACACACGTGTACACACACATGTACACACACACACCCTGAGATACGTACACAGCGGCGTACAGGCCTCCGACCGCAGAGTGGATGAAGCCTCTTACGATGGTGTGCAGAACGAAAGACAGGATCTGAGAGCAGAGAAGAAGAGAAGGAGAATTCTGTTACTCCTGCTCTGCAACACTGTTCCTCCTCTTCTATCTTGGATCAGCTGCTAAATACTGACTAAGACCACCACAATACAGTTACAACATGCACTTCTGATCCTTGTCTATTACTTTCACACTGTGTGACACTGTGTGTCACTAGATACAAGCATCTGGTAAATGAATAACATGTCAATAATGTCAGATGCGCTTCCACACCAGTTGATAAATGAGCAGCAGTTTTATTTGTGTCCACCAGGTGTCAGTGTAGCGCTTCACAGTCCTCTCAGCTGCAGTATCTGCAGCCCTGCCTTTGGTTCTGCAAGGGTTCTAGTCAGAGGAACGCATGCAGAACGATGCCCTCCTCTGCTGGTAGAACCCCTGACAGAACTAGAGAATATCTGTCTAGAACATGAGTAGTTCTCTTCTCAGGGGAACGTGTTTGTCCCCCTCCCTCCCTCCCCCCCCCTCTCCCTCTCCCTCCCCCTCTCTCTCTCTCTCTCTCCCTCTCCCTCTCTACCTGCAGAGGCAGGCTGGGGATGAGGCAGGTGGCTCCGAAGCAGACGAGCAGCAGGTTGGTGAAGACGAAGGCTCTCGTGGCGTTAGTGATCTTCTGGATGGTTCTGTCTCTCCTCTTGGGAACTCCAGGCTCCCTGGCGACCGGAGGGAGGGGAGGGGGGGGACATGAGGTCAACAGGAAGTGACATACGAGACACGCTCATCAGAGTGTATAAGTGTGTGTGTGTGAGACTCACTTCTTGAGATCCTTGCCGTCTCCATCCTCACAGTCTTTGAGCTTCCAGTCCATGATGTAACCTATCACAGGAGACGTGATGAGGCAGAGCAGCTGCAGCACACCAAAGATGGACGTGTACACGCTCACTAGGGGAGAGGAGGGGGAGGAGAGAGGGTTCATCAGAAACACTCAGTTATGATAACATTGTTTAGAAGACGGTTAACACAGGCGGGGAGGAGAGGAGTTTCTGAGGTACTGAGTGAGTTAGGAGAATGCGATGCTTTTAAGACAGCGTGAATCTATGCCAGAGACAGAGGTGGCTGGCGAAGGGAATGGAAGAACTCTGAGCTCATCTAGCTTGAACCCTTACCCACTTCCATCCTCTGCACTGCACAGGCAACAGGAAGCAGGAAGCAGGAAACAGGAAGCAGGAGGAAAGAGGAAGCAGACAGAGTTAGACTGAAGCAACGCAGCGCCACTCACTCCCACATCAGGAAGAACCCCCACACACACACAGACACAAACACACACTCACACACACACACAGACACACACACACACAGACACACACACACACAGACACACACACACACACAGACACACACACACACAGACACACACACACAGACACACACACACAGACACAAACACACACACAGACACAAACACACAGACACAAACACACACACAGACACAAACACACAGACACACACACACAGACACAAACACACACACAGACACAAACACACACACAGACACAAACACTCACTCACACACACACACCTGTGGTGAGGTCGCCGTCTGTGAGAGCCTCCAGGATGTTGTTCATGGCCCCCATGTAGAAGATGAGACGCAGCTGGGTGACACACATGGTGATGAGGCTGAGCATGAAGATAGGACTGAAGATGCTCTTCATGAACGACTGGGCTGGAGGGGGGGGGGGGGAGGAGGAGAGGGGGGAGGAAGGGAGAGGGTTAAACCACGTGTCTCATAACTGGGGTTAAAACCATGTTACACAGCAGGTACAGGGCCTCACGATCATGAAGCCGGAGGAAGCACTTGTAGAGACCCGCACACACCTGCTCTCACTACCAGGAGAGACCAGCACACACCTGCCCTCACTACCAGGAGAGACCAGCACACACCTGCCTTTACTACCAGGAGAGACCAGCACACACCTGCCCTCACTACCAGGAGAGACCCGCACACACCTGCCCTCACTACCAGGAGAGACCAGCACACACCTGCCCTCACTACCAGGAGAGACCAGCACACACCTGCCTTTACTACCAGGAGAGACCAGCACACACCTGCCCTCACTACCAGGAGAGACCAGCACACACCTGCCTTTACTACCAGGAGAGACCAGCACACACCTGCCCTCACTACCAGGAGAGACCAGCACACACCTGCCCTCACTACCAGGAGAGACCAGCACACACCTGCCTTTACTACCAGGAGAGACCCGCACACACCTGCCCTCACTACCAGGAGAGACCCGCACACACCTGCCCTCACTACCAGGAGAGACCCGCACACACCTGCCCTCACTACCAGGAGAGACCAGAACAGCATCTAGCACCTCCAGCAGCTGCACAGTGAGTGAGTGTGTGAGTGTGTGTGTGTGCCAGTGGCTGTGTGTGTTTCTTTATTTCAGTGTGTGGTCTGTGTGTGTATCAGTGTGTGTTAGCTTGTGCATGTGTCAGTTGTTTATGTGTGTCAGTGTGTGTGGAGCCAAGCCAACTGGGCCAAAGGGCCTCCCAGTAATAAACCTCCTGATTGGTAGAAGTCCAGCTGATGCCCCTACTTCCTTAACGACCTCCCGCTGCCTGCTGATTGGCTGCGGCGTGACCCCTGACCCCAGCACCCCCTTTCATCCCTCCTGATGCCCCACACGCCGCTGGCCTGCCAGGCAGGGATTCTTGGAACGCGGTCCGAACCGATTCCACGGTCGGCTTGCTCCCAACAAGTCCCTGTGGGGCGTCCTGACCCAGGTTCACAACCCTGAGAGGGTGGGGGGGTGGTTGGGGTGGAGAGGGGGGGTGTCAGGACAGTTGGGTGTCTCTGGGGATAATTGTATCGTACAGATCTGGGTTAGTACAGGCAAAGGGCACGGCGCAGGGGGGTGGGGGGTGGGGGGGCTGGCAACTCTCCGAACGAGATGTTGGACTCGTTGACCTCTCAGCCAATGACAGCTCTCATCAGACAAGCTGGCGTCGAAGACCAAAACACTGTCTGTACTCTGCTGTACTAGTGTACCCTCCCTCACGATCAACATACAGTAGAGATTCTTCTACTCTTTCACAGTATCAACACAGAGTACAGTAGAGTACAGTGGAGTAGATACTTGGCTAAGCTACACTTCACACACTATCAGCAGAGCAGAGCAGGATGTAGAGCGCTGTCTGTTTACATTTACATTTAGTCATTTAGCAGACGCTCTTATCCAGAGCGACTTACAGTAAGTACAGGGACATTCCCCCCGAGGCAAGTAGGGTGAAGTGCCTTGCCCAAGGACACAACGTCATTTGACACGGCCGGGAATCGAACCAGCGACCTTCTGGTTACTAGCCTGACTCCCTCACCGCTCAGCCACCTGACTCCCTGTCTGTTTGCACTCACTCTCTTCCTCCGCCTTGCATTTGACCTCCAGGTCGACGGTGGAGAGGCACAGCTTGTTGCCCTCCTGCACAGCCAGCTCCCGCGGGTGCTGCTTCATGGAGTGTCCCACGCTCAGGCGCCGGCCCACCGTCGTCACCTGACGGTAGAACTGCTTCCCTGTGATCTTGTGGTCGAAGCCCAGCCAGCTGAACTTGATCTTCACCCTGAGAGAGGGAGGGAGAGGGGGAGAGGCGGGGGGAGGGGAGGGGAGGGGGGAGGGGGAGAGACGGAAGAGAAACAGAGAGGGAGAAAAGTAAGAATAACATCAACTAAATCCAGGTGAATCAGAACAAAGCCTCTGGATCTCTCGCTTTGCTACTACTTCCTGTCTGGAAGGCAGGGCCTGCCCTGGGGCGTCTGTGTGTGTGTGTCCTATGTGTCTGTGTGTGTGTGTGTCCTACGTGTCTGTGTGTGTGTGTGTGTGTCCTACGTGTGTGTGTGTGTGAGTCCTACATGTGTGTGTGTGTGTGAGTCCTACATGTGTGTGTGTGTGTGAGTCCTACATGTGTGTGTGTGTGAGTCCTACGTGTGTGTGTGTGTGTGTGTGAGTCCTACGTGTGTGTGTGTGTGTGTGTGTGTGAGTCCTACGTGTAGTCCATGTCCTCGGGGCCGGGGAAGGGCTCCAGGGGCCAGTTGAAGAAGCAGTTGAGGAACACAAGGCCGGCACAGCCTGCCCACACCAGCAGGATGCTGATGAACGTGGCGCCCAGGTCATAGATCACCTGCAGGGACACCACAACGTTACACACACACACGTAGGACACACACACACGGAAGACACACAGACACACACACACACACACACGTAAGACACACACACACGTAAGACACACACAGACACACACACACACACGTAAGACACACACAGACACACACACACGTAAGACACACACAGACACACACAGACACACACACACGTAAGACACACACAGTCTCACCTTGATCCCAGGGAAGGTGACGGCCGAAGAGGCGTAGGAGCCGATCATGAGAGCGATGAAGGTGGAACGCAGGTCTCCAAACATGCTTGGCAGCTGAATGGGGGAGGGGGGGGAGGGGGAGAGGGAGGGGGAGAGGGAGGGGGAGAGGGAGGGGGAGAGGGAGGGAGGGGGAGAGAGAGAGGTGAGATGTTAGACTTATTAGGAAAGAGACTTCAGTGCACCACACTGTTTGTAAACATTCTCAAATGTCAACAAACTGAAATGTTCTCTTGAGCTATGTTAATATGCTGTCAGAGCTGTTGACAGTGTAACTAGGAGGGTCTCTAACACAACATGCACTCCTCCCTCCCACCCACCCTCACACTGCAGAGAGAGAGAGAGGGAGAGGGAGGGAGAGAGGGAGGGAGATGGAGAGAGGGAGGGAGATGGAGAGAGAGATGGAGAGAGGGAGGGAGATGGAGAGAGGGAGGGAGGGAGAGGGAGAGAGAGAGACAGAGGAAGATGGAGAGGAAGATCCCGTAGCAGGCAGTAATGATCCAGCTGTCGGCCCAACACAAGAGCACACACTGTTCCCTCAATCCCACTATAAACAACTGGTCTGCTGGAAAACATGGAGAGAGAGAGAGAGAGGGAGAGGGAGAGGGAGAGGGAGGGGGAGGGGGAGGGGGGAGGGGGAGAGGGAGGGGGAGAGAGAGGATCATGGGGCTGGTGATATTTCTAATGCTAGCACACGACAGGAGAAGCCTCTGTTATGAGAGAGGGAGGAGAGGGGGGAGATGCCAGGGGAGGGAGGGAAACAAAGAACTTTTCTTCTATGCTTACATGGATCATAGACTCAACAGTTCTACTGAACCTTCTCTCTCTCACCCTGAGTCTATCCATCCCTCTATCCATCCATCCATCCCTCTATCCATCCATCCATCCCTCTATCCATCCATCCATCCCTCTATCCATCCATCCATCCCTCCATCCATCCATCCCTCCATCCATCCATCCATCCCTCTATCCATCCATCCATCCCTCTAGTCATCCTGTTCCCAGGTCACACTCCAAGTAACCAGCAGACCTGTAGACCTGGTCTAGTAACCAGGAGGACAACTTGGTTTGAGTGTGAGTGTGGTGTAAGTGTGTGTGTATGTGTGAGGGAGGGGGTTGTGTTTGAGAGTGTGTATGTGTGTGTCTGTGCATGTGTGTGTTGAAACCCGGCAATGCCAACTCCTAGGGAATCTGTCTCCTGACATGCTTGTTTTCTAAGGAAGTTGTTTCCACATCTCAACTTCCTGTCTCAACATCTCAACTTCCTGTCTCAACATCTCAACTTCCTGTCTCAACATCTCAACTTCCTGTCTCAACATCTCAACTTCCTGTCTCGTATCGTAGACAGAAGCTCAGCACCTGACCTCTATGACATCACTGTGACCTCTAGAGGTCACCCTTGACAACAGCTTCTTATACTGTTGTAGGGGTAAAGGATGACCTATGATATATAGATTTATACAAATATAGATAAATATTTATTTGTAGATGGTATAGGTAGATACATATTTACCTGGGGTAAAGGAATTAACAGGAAGACGTTAAAAAGGTAACATGACATTTACATTTTACATTTAGCAGACGCTCTTATCCAGAGCAATAACATTTGAACAGGTAAACCAGTATTTCAATGCATTGAATAGACTTGTTCTCGCTGGGAGCTTTACCGCGTGACACAAGTCATGTCACAACAGCCTCGATCCTCGACGTCAACGGTTACATTCAGTAACGTGCTGAACTCACAGTTCCAAAAGCACATTTCACAAACCACACAGGTTCACATCCTGTTTTGAAACAAACCCTCTTCAGCAGAGAGAGAGAGAGAGAGGGAGAGAGAGACAAGAGAGATCAAAAGAGAGAATGAGTGAGAGAGGAAGAGATAGAAAGAGAGAGAAACTGAGAGTGACTATAGATAATATATTCACTATCTGCTAAAATGATCATTTCAATGTTCTAGTGGAGAGTCAACGCTCCTTAAACCCCCAGAGAGAAGGTCCCTGTCAGCCGTCACCAGACCAGTCTAACGTCTGCCAGCGTTACTGATCAGGTGGCAGCTCACCTGGGAACAGGTAGCTACCTGCCTGATCTCAATCACATGCTATCATCTCCTGTATCATGTACTTCTTTAACAGATACTGCTCTCCAAAACAACAAAAGGATGAGGGTAGAATGTTCAGGGAGATGTTTTGTTATATAGTGCGTGTTCAGAGAGTTGTATAGATGTAGGATATAGATGTTATATAGTGCGTGTTCAGAGAGTTGTGTAGATGTAGGATATAGATGTTATATAGTGCGTGTTCAGAGAGAGTTGTTCAGAGAGATGTTATATAGTGACCTATGCACTTTTGTAAAACTCTCCTTTGGAAGTCGCTTTGGATAAAAGCGTCTGCTAAATGCATAAATTTAAATGTAGATGTAATGTAAATAGTGCGTGTTCAGAGAGAGTTGTATAGATGTAGATATAGATGTTACATAGTGCGTGTTCAGAGAGATGAGTGAGCCTGAGGAGAAGTGAGGGCCCAGACTCTGCTGTGTCCAGGCAGACACAGACAGAGTGGGTACAGATGGCCTAGTGTGTGTGTGTGTGTTTGAGTGTGTGTGGGTGTTTGAGTGTGTGAGTGTGTGTTTGAGTGTGTGTGTGTGTTTGAGTGTGTGTGTGTTTGAGTGTGTGTGTGTGTTTGAGTGTGTGTGTTTGAGTGTGTTTGTGTTTGAGTTACAGAATGACGCTCTATTTCTGGACCTGAGTCATCACAGACATAACTGAGAGATGAGGGTATACAGGCTGAGGGTCAGTCTGAGAGAAGAGGGTCTACAGGCTGAGGGTCAGTCTGAGAGATGAGGGTCTACAGGCTGAGGGTCAGTCTGAGAGATGAGGGTCTACAGGCTGAGGGTCAGTCTGAGAGATGAGGGTCTACAGGCTGAGGGTCAGTCTGAGAGATGAGGGTCTACAGGCTGATGGTCAGTCTGAGAGATGAGGGTCTACAGGCTGAGGGTCAGTCTGAGAGATGAGGGTCTACAGGCTGAGGGTCAGCCTGCCGGCACACGCCTGCATTAAGGAGGGTTCCAGGTCCCACCAGGCTGTTCTCTGTGACACTGGAAAGATGCTCTCTACGGTGAGACGGGGGGGGGGGGGGGGGGGGGGGGGGGGGGGACAGCTGTAGAAGGAGGGATGGACGAAAGAGAAGGAATAAAAGAGAAGGAGAGAAAGTCGACAGAGTAGGAAGAGGAGAGAAATTAACAGAGGAAGAGGGGAGATGAAAAATGAAATGAAAATGCCGGTAGAAGAGAACCAAAGCGGTCTGGACTGGTCCTGACTGGAGTCAACTCCGTCATCACTGCCGGTCAGCGGAGACAAGAGTAACCGTGACAACCATCCTCTGACAAAATACAGACAGCATACCTACGTATCTGTGATCTCTTCTCTCTCTCTCTGCTCTCTCTTCTCTCTCTCTGCTCTCTCTCTCTTCTCTCTCTCTTCTCTCTCTCTGCTCTCTCTCTGCTCTCTTCTCTCTCTCTTCTCTCTCTCTCTGCTCTCTCTCTTCTCTCTCTCTCTGCTCTCTCTCTTCTCTCTCTCTGCTCTCTTTCTCTCTCTCTTCTATCTCTCTTCTCTCTCTCTCTGCTCTCTCTCTTCTCTCTCTCTCTGCTCTCTTTCTCTCTCTCTTCTCTCTCTCTGCTGCTCTCTCTTCTCTCTCTCTCTGTCCTTTCATGTCTCTCTCTTCTCTCTCTCTCTCTCTCTTTCATCTCTCTCTTATGTCTCTCTCTCTTCTTGATTCTCTCTCTTTCATCTCTTAACTGACCCACACACAAATAACAGCCAAACCAGACTCCCCAAACATACCCCTCGGTCCACAGACAGAGACATAGAGAGAGAGAGACCAGTAAAGAAAAATGTACAGCTGCACGTGCCAGGGTGAAAGAGAACAGAGGGAGGGGCTTGGTGTGTGTGTGTGTGTGTGTGTGTGTACAGGGTGGGGTCACAGTGAGAAAAAACGTTGGAGGAAGGTGAAATGGCTCACTTGGGGAGAGACCTAGGTCAATGCTCTAAGAGAGAAGAAGAGAGAGAGAGACAGAGAGCGAGAGAAAGAGACAGAAGGAATGGTGAAAGAGAAAGAGAGGGAGAGAGGGAGGGAGAGAGTGAGGGTGAGGGAGGGGGGGGAGGGAGGGGGGGAGAGGGAGGGGGAGGGGGGGAGGGAGAGAGGGAGGGGGAGGTAGGGGGGAGGCAGGGGGGAGAGGGAGGGGGGAGAGGGAAAGGGAGGGGGAGGGGGAGGGAGGGGGGGAGAGGGAGGGAGGGGGGAGGGAGGGGGGGAGAGGGAAAGGGAGGGGGAGGTGTAGCAGCAGTCAGGACTGGTGAGAACATGCTGTTCCCTCAGCTTCAGGTTGTTCACTGCAGCTGGGCCAGAGAGTTGCTGAGTGTGCAACCAGAGAGAGAGAGACAGGAGAGAGAGAGTAGGGAGGGAGAGGGAGAGAGGGAGGAGAGTAGGGAAGGGGGAGGGAGGGAGAGGGAGAAGAGGGAAGGACGGTAGAGCACCTTGTTTGCCAAAACAAGGGAGGAGGGGAGGGGGACGGGGAGGAGAGGGTGAGTAGAGGAGAGGAGAGGGGAAGGGGAGGGAGGAGAGGAGAGGGGAGTAGAGGGGAGGAATAGGGAGGGGAGGGATGGAGAGGGGAGGAGAGGGGAGGGGAGGAGAGAGATTATAGGAGAGGGGAGGGAGGAGAGGAGAGGGAGGAGAGGTGAGGAGAGGGGTAGGGGAGGGGAGGAGAGGAGAGGGAGGAGAGGGGGGAGGGAGAGAGAGGAGAAGGAAGGGGAGGAGAGTGAGGGAGAGGGAGGGGAGGGGAGGGAGGAGAGGGGAGATAGGAGAGGGAGGATAGGGGAGGGAGGATAGGGAAGGGGAGGAGAGGGGAGGGAGAGGAGAGGAGAGGAGAGGGGAGGGTATGGGATGGGAGGATAAGAGGAGAGAGAGGAGAGGAGAGGAGAGGAGAGGGGAGGAGAGGGGAAGAGGGAGAGGAGGAGGGGAGGAGATGGGAAGAGGAGAGGGGAGAAGGGAGGAAGAGGGGAGGGAGAGGGAGAGGGGTCAGGAGGAGGAGAAGGAAAGGAGACGGGAGGAGAGGAGAGGTGGAGGGAGAGGGGAGGAGAGGATAGGAAGGAGGAGGGAAGGAGTAGGAGAGGAGAGGGGAGGGAGGAGAGGGGAAGGTAGAGGAGAGGGAGAGGAGAGGGGAGGAGAGGGGAGGAATAGGTGGAGGGGAGGGGCCACACAGATGTTAAACAAACTGTTAGTAACAACTGCAGAGCTACAGCAGCAGTAACCCAAACTTACTGCAGTTAGGTCACTGGACCAGAACAGCTGTAGCACAACACACACACACACACACACACACACACACAGACACACACACACACACACACAGGCTGTTGAGCCGGTTTATGCCTCCTGGTCTTGTTCTGTCCTCTCCCCAACATGCCTTCTCCAGGATAGGTGCTCACTTGTCTGTGCAGAAACTGTGTGTGTCTGTGTGTCTGTGCACCAGTATGTGTGTGTGAATGCGTGCCAGTATGTGTGTGTGAATGCGTGCCAGTGTGTGTGTGCCAGTGTGTGTGCCTGTGTGTGTGTGTGTCTGTGTTGTGTGTGTGTCTGTGTGTGTGTGTCTGTGTGTGTGTGTGTCTGTGTGTGTGCCCCTATGGCTCAGACAGGAAAAGAGGAATTGAAACATCCACTAGTCGCTCTGTTCTGGACTCCCCCCCCCCCCAGTGAACTCTTATGACCTTTCTGTGTTGTTTTCTGTTGTTCCCTGTTCACAGAGTAAGTTACCACACCACCAACCAGACAGCAACCACAGTGATAGGCAGACTGGAACATCCAACGGGCCAATCAGAGCAGCGTTTGCTGTCACAGGTTTGTCTAAGCCTGACCAATCACAGCCCATCGTCCTGGTTAATATGAATTATTCATGAGGAGGGGTCTTTTTTGGCTCCTGGTTGGAACAGAGCACGGATGAATAATTGATCTATAATGCAGTCTCTCTATCTTCCCCTCCCTCTCTCCCTCTCCCTCTCTCCCTCCCTCTCCCTCTCTCCCTCTCCCTCTCCTCTCTCCTCCCTCCCTCTCTCCCTCTCCACTCTTCCTCTCTCTTTGTCCCCTCCCTCCCTCTCTCTTCTCTCTTTCTCTCTCTCTTCTCTGTGATGCTTGAGATCAGCTTCTCCACCTCACCCTCTCTCCTCTTTCATCCTCCCTTCATCCCTGTCCCATCCACCCATCCCTCACTTCCCACCTCCCTCTCTCTTTCTCTCTCTGAAATACAAAATCCCCTTTATTCTCTTTTCTCACACTGCCCCCCTGTCTGCTACTCTTTACTTCCTTCTGTACTCATCTCCACTGGTGAGATTCAGAGCATCTAACTCCCTCTCTCTTCTCCCCTCTTTTTCTTCTCCCCCCTCGTAGTACGTTCGCCTCGCCGCCTCCTCTGGTTCACTATCTTGTTTTTTTTGTGTTGTTGTTTACCTCCTCCCTCA
>CM042852.1:16299446-16344083 GCA_023658055.1 Thaleichthys pacificus | reverse complement strand
CTTATTTCAACACACATTCTGCTCATACACCACAGTTCTCTCTCTCTCTGTGTGTAGAGAGTCCGTACCTTCTGCATCTAACATCTTGGGGATGTCCAGGTACTTCTCAGCCACCTCGAACGCGTTGTTCAGATTGGTCACAGGGTCGTCCTGCACAGCCAATCACAGCTTCAGAATACACATAAACCACCAGCGTGTGTGTGTGTATGTCTGTGTGTGTGTGTATGTCTGTGTGTGTGTGTGTGTGCGCTGACCTTTCTGAGCTTGTCGTAGTCGATGAGTTCAGGTCTGTGTCTGTGGATCAGAGCATTGAAGGCTAGACCATCCTTCCAGCTGGAGAGAGGGAGGGAGGAGGAGAGGGGAGGAGGAGAGGGATGAGGGAGGGAGGGAAGGAGAGGACCAGAGGGGGTTAGTGTTGAATAGAACAGTTGTGTGTTTCACCAGCAGGAGGCAGCCTGTCTCTCACAGCACGTGTTGTGTCTGTATGGGAGGAAGGAGGCCAGGTGTGTGGTGGTCTGTCTGGAAAGGTGTGTGGTGGTCTGTCTGGAAGTGTGTGTGGTGGTCTGTCTGGAAGTGTGTGGTGGTCTGTCTGGAAGGGTGTGGTGGTCTGTCTGGAAGGTGTGTGGTGGTCTGTCTGGAAGGAGTGTGGTGTCTGTCTGGAAGGTGTGTGGTGGTCTGTCTGGAAGGTGTGTGGTGGTCTGTCTGGAAGGTGCGATGGAGATTATTACCTGATGTGGAAGTTCTGCACACATTGACATTCTTGTAGGGAGCAGTCTTTCCTCTGACACCACATGCGCAAAGCCCTCCTTGAGCAGACGTCTCTGCGAGGACAAGGAGGGGGGGAGGAGGAGAGGATTTAGAGGAGAGGGAGGAAAAGGAGAGGAGCAAAGAAGAGGAGCAGATGAGGACGGGAGAGGAGGAGAGGAGGGGAGAAAGGAGAGGAGGGAGAGAGGAGAGGAGGGGGAGAGGAGGAGAGGAGGAGAGGAAGGGAGCTGGCTCACCCCTCCACAGAGAAGTCCTGGATAGCGAAGGTAGGATGACTGGTCCAGATCCATCCCCAGGGTCATCTTGGCGTTCCCGTCCACGATTTCTGACCAGGGGTTAGGGGTCAGAGGTCAGAGGGTTAGCGGTCAGAGGTGACCACAGCTCACAATGAGTATACAAGTAACATAACACATACACTGTGTGTCTACATCCTGTCTACATACACTGTGTGTCTACATCCTGTCTGTATGTAGACAGTCTACATATGCATTAATATACACGATCACAAGCAAAAGAGAGAGAGCGCGCTGGAAAACTCCCCTAATGTGCTCGATTCAGACAGCCTGTGTTTGCACTGTGTCTCCTAAGAGCTGCAGAAACAGCCCCTATGGAATCCCCACGCATCAAGCACACTATCTACACTGCTTAATCTAGACAATAAGCACTTCAACTGACAATCCAGAGATGTTTGGTGATGAGGGAGCGAGGGTCAAATACAGACACAGGTGCACAGCCTTACATTCTGCCTTACATTCAGCCAGTCTGCCATATATGGAGCTAGCTCAGGTATGTTCTGTATCCTGACCCCAGATTCCATAGATACTGCAGCTCTAGAGATCAGCTCTTTATCTCTCTTTCCATCTCTCTCTCTTTCCATCTCTCTCTCCCCATCTCTCCCACTGACACATACCACTCTCTCTCTCTTCCCTCTCCCCGACCTTTGAGTGTGCGTGTGTGTGTGTGTAGGTTCTAGGGTCTCCTATAGGTCAGTGTCTGTGGGCGGAGCTCTATGTCATGGAGCAGGAATGAGGGGCGGGGCCAGACCTGCCATTTGTCATGACAGCCCAGAGGAAAGGTCAGTGTCCCCACACACACCATCCCAAGTGCATGTGTGTGTGATGGTGTAAGGGTGTGCGTGTGTTTGTGGGTGTGTGTGTGTGAATGTTCTGAGCGTCATGCATGTGTGTGTGTAGTGTGAATGTTCTGAGCGTCATGCATGTGTGTGTATGCGTGTGCGTGTACTGACCTTCCGCTCCGATAGACACCAGCTTGACACCCTGCTGGTGATGAAGTACAGAGCTTTGTTCACGTTGTTGATCTTGTGGACCCTCATCTTGCCTCTCTCTGGTTTGGGTAACCGTTCACCTGCACACACACACACACGTTACAACACACGCACTGTACAAACAGACTTGCACCACACAAATGAAGACATGTAGACTTGTGTCAAACACACACACGGCCAGATACTGAAAATGACAAAAAACGAATTTCCACAACTCAGCAGAGCAGCTCCAGCTCAAGTCACAACAGAGCACACACACACCACACACACACACACACACACACACACACACACACACACACACACACACACACCACACACACACACACACACACACACACACACACACACACACACACACACACACACACACACACACACACACACACACGCACACGCACACGCACACGCACACGCACATCACCAGATCAGGATGTATACTGTCAATCTAATCTGTGTGTGTGTGTGCGCATGTGTGAATCTGTGTGTATGTGCATGTGTGAATCTGTGTCTGTGTGCGTGTGCGTGAGTGTCTCCTACCTGAGATGACCTCCAGCAGCAGCATGAGTTTCAGACCATCTCTGAAGTCCTCCTCGATGTTCTCGATCTGCGTGCCTGCCTTCCTCAGGTGGGAGTTACACCAGGCTGTAAAGGTCTGCGCACACACACACACAGAGGAAGTGATGTCAGAGAGGGAGCACCACACAGGAACAGGAAACCACCTCAAAGCGACCGAGCGTGAGTGAGTACGGTCTTAGTAAGGAACTGATGCTGGGCAGAGCGACCAGGCTGTGGGCAGAGCGACCAGGCTACGGAGATATCTCAGGGTTTGAATACGGGGAGAGGGTGTCTCCATGACGACCCTTTAGCTCCACCTGAACTCAGAAGGACGTGTTCCCCTCGGAGCCCAAACACCGTTTGAGTTCTGTCGAGTCGCCGCACCGCCACGAGGCCCTCGTGTGTACCGAGTCAGCGGGTGGTGAGGATGTTTCTGCTGGAACAGAGAACACTTCCTGTTCCTGGAGCAACGTTACGCCTGCCCCGCCCTGCCCCACAGTGCCCCGCAGTGCCCCGCCCTGCCCCACAGTGCCCCGCCCTGCCCCACAGTGCCCCGCCCTGCCCCACAGTGCCCCGCCCCGCCCTGCCCCACAGTGCCCCACCCTCCAAACTTGATTCCAAAGGATCAGTCTCCTGCCCTGCCCCCCCCCCACACACACACACACTCCCCCTCCCCCCCAGGGTGTGTGTTAGGATGTGTGTTGCCGTGGGGGTATGAAAACATTATGACAGTGAGGCGGGCTGCCTCCCTGCCCTGCCCTCAGTAGAGACACAATGGGGCCATTGAGCCTCTAGATAATGACTCCCTTCAACCCCCCAGGCCTGAACCAGCCCCCTGCTCTAACACACACACACACACACAGAGAGGGGGGGGGGGCAGGGACCCACCGGGGGACATAGGGCCAGGACAACAGAAGAGGTGGGAGGGGGAGGAGGATGAGAGGAGAGGGGGTGGAGGATGAGAGGGGGAGAGAAGCGAGGGAGGGAGGTGAGGAGAGGTCCCACAAACAAACAGTGGTTCTAAACAATGACTACTGCTCCCCCCCCGCTCCCCTGCACACTATTCATGTCCCTCTCTGTGGACTGGACTGGACTACACACACACACACACATCACTGGGAGGAGAAAGAGAGGAAGAGAGGGAGTGATAGAGATTAAGAGGTGTGTGTGATGTCAGAAAGGACCAGTTGAGACATGTAGGTCTCCAGAGACTGCAGAACTGTGTGCAACATCAACAGTCACCAGCGGCGCACAGTTATGATGTCATCACAAACCAGGTCAAGGTTTGGGTGTGTATGTCCTCCATTGTGTATGTCCCCCCTTGCTGACAGCTCTGCCCCAGTAGAGGAGGATCACAGTGTGTTGGGTGGGAAGGGGCGAAGGTTGTTTTCCTGCATTTCTCAGCTAGTTTCAAATCTGGTTAAACTGTTAGCATTCCAGCTCAACCCAGTAGCTATAACTCTTCTAGTCAGCCCTAACAGAGCGGGCTCTGCTGGTCTCGACCCCTGACCTCCTGAGTGTCAGGGGTCAGAGGTCGGAGAGACTCTCCTGAGGGACGGTCATTCGTCTGTTTGCCGACACACACACACACACCTACACACACACCTATCCACCACTCCCTGGACAGGAATGTCAAGGACATAACAGCCTACCGCCTACACACACATATACACGCCAAAAGTCCGTCTCTACACACACACACACACCTTCTACCACCTACACATTACACATGATCACACACTTAGTAAGTAAGTAAGTAAAATGTTCCATGACCACACACACACATCTTCCTGTGTGACACATGAACAGGTAAGGGTGTGGCCGCAGAGAGCACCTGGAGAGACAGAGACCTGGCGACAGCAAATCCACTGGATGCTGTGTGTGTGTGTGTGTGTGTGTCCAATCAGTGAGATGACTCTCTCACCATCTTGTATCTGCATGCATGTCACACACACCCACTCTGGTGAGCTCATTCTGGCCACCAAGTGTCATTTTAAAATTGAAACCCACCCACACACACACACACTTGGGTTATTTGACATGTTCAAGCTGTATCACACACACACACAGTTCTCACGGTTGCACAGCCTGTAGCTAGGCAGGCAGAAACATGCAGACTAACAGCTTTACAAGGAATTCCTAATACTAGGCATGTCTGCAACAAGTGGTTACGCCACTGGTACAGGCTTGTAGCTACCTTACACAGCAGCTACATGCTAGCACAGTACACAGCTAGCTCCTACATGCTAGCACCTAGTTACACAGCTAGCTCCTACATGCTAGCACCTAGTTACACAGCTAGCTCCTACATGCTAGCACCTAGTTACACAGCTAGCTCCTACATGCTAGCAACCTTAACCTAGTCCAACACGCTGTGGTCCAACCCAGTTTCATGTCGTTAAACTTCTGGCTGGTGTGGCGCACACACACACACACACCAACTCCAATTAGCCAGGGCTGACGGGCCGACAGTGTTTGTCAGATGCCCCATTGTCTAAACCCCCCCCCCCCACACACACACACACATACACACACACACACACACACCCACACACACTCTCAAAAACAGGTAGTTCATTGTCTGTGACCTACACAGACTAAACTATTTCAGTAGCTCTTTAATTGCCCCCCCCCCCCCCACACACACACACACTCTCCTAGTAGAGGAAACAGGCTTCCTGCCTGTACCGGTCACTCCCTGAGATCAAGGTGTCTCTGGACGTTCCACCCACAAACTAGGTTCCGTTCTAGAACACTCACAGTCCATTCCAGAATCAGAACTATCCATTCCAGAATCAGAACTATCCATTCTAGAATCTCTGCAGTCCCTTCTGCATGGGTCCCACGCTGCAGGCTGGTACAGACAGAGGTGTGTTTGTGTGTGTAGGGGAGAGGAGGAGGGTGGCTTGTTGCTGAGGTCGCTCTGTATTCTTATTACCCTGTCAAGTCAGGGCAGGTGATCATTACCACGACACACACACACACACACACACTTCATGTGCTGACAGGCTGCCACTGAGAACAGAACAGTTTCTCACCCATAAGCAGTTCTGAGATACTGAGCTCTGTGTGTGTGTGTTCTAATCGGACTGACAGCTCACTAATAACATCCTGGCGTAACAGCTGAGGAAGAGGTGAGTGAGAGGACGAGAAAGAGGAGAAGGTGGGGGGGAGGGAGGAGGGGAGGAGGGTGAGGGAGGGAGGGAGGTATGGTTGATGCATGAAGGTAACAGGAGAACTGGCCGTGTGGAGAGATGCAGAGGAAGAGGTTGGGGGGTGGAGAGGTTGTAAAGAGGTGCCCTCTCTCACACACACACACACACACACACGGTGCCTACAAGGTGAGTTATAATGGCCTGGTCTTGCTTTTGAAGTCTCTGTAGACAGGGGGCCCGGGGGCAGGTTTGGGACTACAGACCCAACGCTTCCCCTGCAGAGAGAGGGGAGGAGGGAGGAGGGAGGAGAGGAGGAAAGGAGGAGGGGAGGAGATCTCTGTGTTTGTTTGTTGATTGATGTATGCAGCTTCCTGTCTTTGTGAGCTGCACCACCAGGCTCTGGTTTCACTGAGGCGGACTCCTCTGTGTTAACCCTGTCAGCACCGCATGCTGGGGTCAGCTTACAACACACACACACACACACAGTAACTGTCTGAGACACGAGCGCTGATCTAAACTAGCGCTGTGTCCAGCCTGACAGCCCTCCAGAGGACAGCCCTCTCTGCTGGGTTACAGCACAGCAGGGCTTGTGTCAGCGCAGGCAGAGGCCGCTGTCGTTGCACCACAGCCAGCGTGTGGAGGGAGGTTGTTGTGTCAGAGCATTGTGTCAGACGGTATCCGGAGGAGCTCCCGCCCAGAGACACTGGTCTGCTGTGCCCGGAGAGAGAGAGAGAGAGAGAGAGAGAGAGAGAGAGAGAGAGAGAGAGAGAGAGAGAGAGAGAGAGAGAGAGAGAGAGAGAGAGAGAGAGAGAGAGGGGACGGGATGACGTTTAAGGGAGGAGGGTATGAAAGGAATGAGAGAGGTGAAAGGAGAGAGAGATGAGAGGAGGGAGGTGAAGGGCAATGAGAGATGTTAAGAGGAATGGATGTCATCTAAATTGAGAGCATGAGAGCAATGTGAAGAATGCCAAATATGTCCTTCCTCTCCCCTCCCTTGCCTTCTTTGTCATTAGAGAGCGGAGAGATAGAACGATATGAGGGAGGTGTGGAGAGAGAGAGAGACTTCTGGCTTGTTTCTCCTGTCCCCTCTCTCCATGTCTCTCTACATCTTCCTCCCTCTCTCTCACCTTCCTCTCAGTATCACCCCATCACTTCCTGCTCACTCTGGCCAATCGGCAGCCTCCAAATCAACTTCCTGTCTGAGAAAGCGCGGGACAGGATGTGGGGATGGGGGAGGGTGTTATATCCGTGATTTCGCATCCAGGAAGTGCGCATGGCTCCTTTGTAGCTAAATGAAGCGTTGGTGGAGACAGTGGACTGCACCCCCCTCCCCCTCACCCCCGGGACTGACCCAGCAAACACAGCAGGGGTTCTACAGCGAGTGTCCAGTCAGAAGAAAACTACAACAGTCCTGGTTCTAACTTAACCAACAAACTCCTTCGCTGCACATCACTGGTCATATAAAGACTTTAGAGTCATAAACGCTTGGTTTTAGAGTGCTGTAAGGAAAACACTCGCGATTAAATGACTGATAAACTGATAACCTCAGAACTCCAGGTCTAAGGTGAGTGAGGTCATAATGAGTTCTCTGAATGTTCTAGAACAGACATGACTTGTCTAACAGCCCTGGAAGCACTAAGTACTTATTTATATTCTACAAGCAGGAGAACAGAAGCACCCTTATTTTCTTGCCCCAATGCTGGCATCACTTTATCAAGAAACGGATTCCTCTCAGAAATAGATTTGCCATTCGCTGGCAACTGTAGGATTGTGACTGTAAGATACGCCTCTATCGGCAGGCTGAAAGGACCAATCACACCCTGGACAGGAATTCCATTCCAGGAAGTGCCATTCCAGTCCAATCAGATCAGTCCGTGTGAGGGAGGGAGGAAAATTCCAGAATATACAACCAAGCCTTCAGTGTCCTGTCTCTGAGTATTACAGACGTCTCAGATCTGAGGTGTGTGTCTGGTCATTTCCTCCTGTCAAACTTATCTTCTCATCTCCTGCGGTGATTAACGAGCAGCTGGCCTATAAAAGAAGTATTTTTGCCAAGGAGACGCTTTCGCGAGGAGTTCCAGCGGTTCGGATCACTTTCAGAGAACATGGCGGATGTAAACACAGCCTCTTCAGGAAGGAAGATAAGAAGCAGACAGACTAAATATGTGGTCTGCTGGCTCTGATCAGCCTGTTCCTGCCTCCTTCTGCTGCATCCTTCTCCTTCTTTCCTCTCCTGCCTCCTTCTCCTCCTTTCCTCTCCTGCCTCCTTCTCCTCCTTTCCTCTCCTGCCTCCTTCCCCTCCTTTCCTCTCCTGCCTCATCTACCTCCTCATCTCCTACCTCCTCCTTTCCTCTCCTGCCTCCTTTCCTCTCCTGCCTCATCTACCTCCTCATCTCCTACCTCCTCCTTTCCTCTCCTCATCTCCTACCTCTCCTGTTGAATTGCAGGGAGCAAGACACAAGATTAGGGAATAAACAGACAATAAATGTAAGAAACAGAATTGTATTTCAGTTTTTCTACTTCAGTCCCAAAGACACACACAGACACACACAGACACACACAGACACACACAGACACACACGCTCAGAGAGGTGTGAGCTGACAAGGTCTTAAACAGATTCTTAAAATGGAAGTGTGAGTATGACACAACAGATAAGGACCCTACTGAGACACCTCCCTGTGAGAGTCTGACGCCTGGACACACACACACACATTAACTTCAAGACACACACACACACATTAACTTCAAGACACACACACACACACACTCGGTTTGTACATGAGTAAACAGGAGCAGCACACAGAGAGGGTATCAACATCAGACTGGGTTTTCTGGGGCGAACATGAGGGCTGAACCCAAACGACCTTGACACTGTCAGCATGATCTGGTCTACATCCTCACAACCACACCAGAGATCCATCACTACCAGCCTGTTTCCCAACCTGCTTCACACCAGCCCAGAACACCCGCCCAGAACACCATCCCAGAACACCAGCCCAGAACACCATCCCAGAACACCAGCCCAGCTCCATGCAGCAAAGGGCCCAGGCCGGATTTGAACCCAGGCCGCTGCAGTAAGGCCTGAGCCTGCGTGGGGCACACACAGTATCTGCCCCCGCCCCGCCCCGCAGAACAGCCCCTGCCCCCTACATCAGCTGCTTACACTCCCAGACACCTCCAACAGAGATGGTTTCCTTCAAGAAGCCCTCTCTCTCCCTCTCCCTCTCTCTCCCCCCCCTCTCTCCCCCCCCCCCCCCCCCCTCTCTCCCCCTCTCTCTGACCTTTGATAAAGTGCCGCCACACCGCCCAGTGAACACAGCGAAGCCACACCAGCCCCCCTGGCAAGCACACACACACACACACACTCTCCAACAGGGAGGGGCCATCAACCTGCCAGATTAGCTCATGTGTAAACTTCCTGCTGTGTGTTTTCAAGTGTGTGTGTGACTCAGCTAGGACTGAGAAACGGCATGAATGGAATCAGTCACCGTAATAACGAAGATGACAAGCCCAGACCCATCTGAAGCACTGCCTACAGACCCATCTGAAGCACTGGCTACACACCCATCTGTTACCGACAGCAGTGGATGGTGTAATAATGATGTTGATTTGTTAAGAAATGCTTTTAGGATACAGGGGGGGTTCGAACCTGCAACCTCCACCGAGCTGTAGCTTCCTGTGGATGTCTGCAGGCCTGTTTGGGACCGAGGTCTGCGGTGGTCAAACCAGTCTCCCCCCCTCTCCCCCCCACCACTAGATTGCTAATGCTGCTACGCTAGCACGCTAACGCTAAACCAGAACCACTCACCCGGGGAAACAGGAAGTTATTAAGCAAAAAGGAAGCAGAAGTTTGTCAGAAAACCGTTTTCTGATGAGGACATGGAAACCACAAAACATTCCAGAAGGGTAACTGCGGTTGCACGACAGGGTCCATATATGAACAAGCCTCTCGGTTTCAGTCTACAAGACAAGACTGAGATGGTCTCTCTTGACTAAGAAGATTGAAAGACTGACATCCAAAACCTTCCGGAAAGATCTTCCAATCGTGCAATACCAACTGTAGAACAAACACCAGTCAGCACACACCAACCAAGCACATCCAAAAGTCAACTGGCTCGGGTTTATCAGGGTCATCTTAACTTGGTGGCTCAATTAACCCCCAGTAAGATGAGGAGAGAGGAGGAGGAGGGAGGAGGAGGAGAGAGAAGGAGGAGGAGGGGGAGAGAAGGAGGAGGAGGAGGAAGGGGCAGGAGGAGGAGGAGGAGGAGAGAGAAGGAGGAGGAGAGGGCAGGCACCAGGTCTCACAAACCAGGCCTCCACTCCTGCGTTGAAGAGTGTGTCTGCACTCTGATATGGTGTGAACACTGACATTTGTGGAGGGTGTTTCACCATCTGAACATGCTTCTGCCTTAGAGGGCCATGTGTGTGTGTGTGTGTGTGTGTGTGTGTAGGAGCGTGACATTTCCCCAGCTTTAGCCCTTCATTCCTCACATTCCCTTTGAGGCAGGAGTGGGCAGTATGGTGCTCATCTGCTCCTGATCTTTCACACACACACACACTGATCTTTCACACACACACACACACATCTTTCCTACATATGGGAAGACATCTCACACGCCTCAGGGTGAGTCTTGGTGCAAACACAAAAAAACTGTCAGCTTGAGAATGTGTGTATATGTGTGTGTGTGTGTGTGTGTGTGACAATGTGACCAAACGAGTAGGGCAGGCCCGCCCGGTAGACAGCACAGTCACATTAACCTCCTCTTCCTGTTGCTGCTCGCCCGCCCGCTCGCCCGCTCGCTCTCTTTGCCTTTTAAGGCAACACAGTTAACGGCCCGTCACCATGGCGATGACGTAACAGCATACAAGGTTCCCCCCCCCCCCACGACACACTGAGTACACACACACACACACACACACCTGCTCTCAACACACTCACACACTTTCTGTCGTTGAAAGCACCTGGTGGAAGCCACACCTCTGGTGGCTGTTCAGACGTCCCGAGCCCACGGCCCCCCACAGGCTCTGTTTGTTCTCTACTGGAGGAATGTGAAACACTACCTCCCCCATCCTCCCCCCTCCTCGCTCCCCCCTCCTCCTCCTCCTCCCCCCCACCTCGTTGGGAGCTTCCTATGAGCCAGCAGAAACAAGCAAGTGAGCGCGAGGTCGATCTACATAGTGAGCTACTGGAGTACAAACACCATCTGCAACTTCCTGACTTGGGTGACTGTTTAACTCTGCCTCTTCAGCTCTGTGTGTGTGTGTGGCCTGAAATACCCCTCCATAGGAAGGTTAGGAGGAAGTGAGGGGATAGAGGAGATGAGGGGGAGGAGGAGAGAGGGGAGGAGGAGAGAGGGGGAGGAGGAGAGAGGGGGAGGAGGAGAGAGGGGGAGGATAGGCTTGTAAAAGCTCTGAGTCCAGACTGACGCTGCTGTTTGTTCCCGCTTCCAGATGACACACACACACACACACCTCCCGACACAACATACCAGCGGTGACCCGGCCCTTTCTAGACTATGACTCACTGCCCTATTCCTGTGTGACACACCCCGAGACACACACAATCAAACAGATGCCTAAGCAAATCATCATGCAAATGACAGATCGTGATTGACTCAAATCAAGATCCCGAGTCAGTGGGTGGCAGAGGGAGGGGGTGGGAGGGAGGAGCAAATTGGAGGCAGTGATGGAGCAGAGGAGAGTACAAAGCTGAAGACCCCAGAATGCTCTACTGGCACCAAGGCAACCCATCCCCCACCCCCTGGGGTCTCCCTGCCTCAGACAAGCTACATGTCATAAACACATGTACTTACACCACCCCCCCCCCCACCCTCTCCATCGAGAGTAAGTGGATTCCATTCACGAGGGGGGGATCCCAGGCTCAGATAAGCGTAATCCTCTCTAAATGACTTTCACAAAACAGCCACCCCCCGCCCCCCAGAGTGGTTCAGTCCAGACTAAGTAGACACTGATAGGTCTCATCCTGCTGGACTAAACCACTTTCTCCTTCTGTACAAGGATAACACCATCCACAAACACCACTTAGAGAAGCAGTAAATCAAGTTATACCCTCCTTCTGCTTAACAGCCGACACAGTGACTATCTTAAGTACCTGTACAGTAATGCCAGGGCTTTCACTGACTGTTCCCACTCGAAGCTGTGTAGTGAAGAGTATTTATAGATCAGCATGGATCGATATCTGTGTTTGGCTGAGAGACAGAGAGAAACAGAGAGAGACAGAGAGAGAGTAGTGCCTTGCCCAAGGACACAACGTCATTTTGCCAGCCTGGAATCGAACCGGCAACCTTCTAATTAATAGCCCTATTCCCTAACCGCTCAGCCATCTGACCCCTCCATCTCAGCCCTGAGAGACCAGCAGCTCGGCCCCCACTCTGTGACATCATCACTAACAGATGCAGGATAGCGCCGGCCCCCACTCTGTGACATCATCACTAACAGATGCAGGATAGTGCCGGCCCCCAGCCTGTGACATCATCACTAACAGATGCAGGATAGTGCCGGCCCCCAGCCTGTGACATCATCACTAACAGATGCAGGATAGCGCCGGCCCCCACTCTGTGACATCATCACTAACAGATGCAGGATAGTGCCGGCCCCCACTCTGTGACATCATCACTAACAGATGCAGGATAGTGCCGGCCCCACACTGTGACATCATCACTAACAGATGCAGGATAGTGCCGGCCCCACACTGTGACATCATCACTAACAGATGCAGGATAGTGCCGGCCTCTGCCAGCCTCTGGCACGCTCGGTACCGACGCCGTCTGTGCCCTGCCAGATGACCAATCAGCTGTTAGCTGTGATGTCACCGCTGCAGAGTGGAGACACCACTGGTTGGCTGTACAAGCAGACACAGACACTCTTTGTTATCTGGTCGACTCTGGGCTGTGATTGGTCAGAGAAAGACAGACAAAGTCTATAGTTCTGTTCCAGAGGCTTCCCTGACTCCCTGCAGCCTGACTGGAAATATGGACCTCCCCAAGTGTGTGTGTGTGTGTGTGTGTGTGTGTGTGTGTGTACCTGAGCTGCTACAGGAGACTACACATCCTCATCTCTTTCTCCTGTCTCAGTCCCACTCCTCTACCTCCATCCCTCCATCCCTCCATCCCTCCATCCCTCCTCTTCAACTTCCTACATTCTCAGGTGGATCAACTGTCATCGTACATGTACGGCTAGTCTGGCTGTGTTAGCGTATATTATACGTGTGTGTATCTGTCTGTCTGTCTGCACGGCGTACCGTCCTCCAGACTGCACGGCTGTACCGTCCTTCAGACTGCACGGCTGTACCGTCCTTCAGACTGCACGGCTGTAATGTCCTTCAGACTGCACGGCTGTACCGTCCTTCAGACTGCACGGCTGTACCGTCCTTCAGACTGCACGGCTGTACCGTCCTTCAGACTGCACGGCTGTAATGTCCTTCAGACTGCACGGCTGAGGGGAGGTAACCGGCTCCTCCAGCCAAAACACAGAAACACCATACAGCACCGATCCTAAAAATACGCCTGCCTTCCTACGGCAGCAGCGATATAATCCTCTTACAAACAGCCTTTTGTCTGAACATGTACTCTTAGGACTCTCCAAGACAGCCTCACAAAGACCCAAGGACAGACAGAGAGAGAGAGAGGGAGGGGGAGAGAGAGAGAGAGGAGGGGGGGGAGAGAGAGAGAGGGAGGGGGGGAGAGAGAGAGGGAGGGGGGGGGAGAGAGGGAGGGGGGGGGGGAGAGAGAGAGAGCCTTGGTTTATCTGCGTTGCCAGTGTGAAACCTTGAGCAGATGAAGGTCTCTGGTCTCAGTAAATATTTAATAAAGTCCTGCAGCCTGAGGTTCACAACAGACACGGTGCTTCTGAGAGGGGGGGGGGGGGGGGGGGGGGGGTGCCTAAACATGCAGCTGAATATGTGCGTGTGCCCATATGTGTGCGTGTGTGTGTGCTGGGGTGGATAACATCCCAGTAGCCTTGTTACCTTCTTCCACAGTGCCCTACTCAACATCTCTTCAATAATACACACCACCTCACACACACACACATACACAGGAACACACACACAGGATATCAGAGACGGCTGGGAGGATCTGTACACACACACATACATGGACACACATGGACACGGACACACACACACACACACACACACACACACAGGGAGAGACACACACAAAGGCTTCAAGGCCCAGCCTGTGTTTATTCAGGCCTCATGTCTGCATGGCAGGAGAGGTGCTGTGGAGGTGAAGCTCTCGACACAATGACTATGAGGTAACCTGGTGGTCACCTGTCCCGTGGTCACCTGGGAGGAGGGGGGGGGGGGGGGGGACTGTGTTTCTAGAATCTAGATTCCATTCACAGTCTGGAGACTAAGAACTAGGCTTGGCGGCAGGGTCTAGGACTAGGGTTCCAGGGGTTAGAAGATGGAGACTGGGGGGTGGGGGATATGGAGAGGAGGGACTGGGTGGAGGATGTGGGTCTGGTAATCCAGTCACGACCAGGCGTGTGAAGGAGACTCTCTGCTCCAGCTGTCTGCTCCAGATGTCTGGCTGGCTGGCTGGGTGGAGGCGGGCTGGGGTGGAGGCTGGGGGTGGAGGCTGGGGGTGGAGGCTGGGGGCGGCTGGCAAGCTGGGGCTGGAGAGGCTGGGACGGTAGAGGCTGGATCTGCTTCTCCTGTGGTGTGTCTGACTGTCAGCCCTAAACCAACCATTCAACACTCAGCCCCAAGAAGCAGGCCATGCCCCCTCTGCCTGTGATTGACCTGGTGTCCATGTTGGCCAATCCCCATCTTCCTCTTTCTCTCTCTGTTTCTCTTTCCACTTACGAGACAGAAGAAAGGAGGGATGGGAGAGAGTAGTGGTGATGGAGGGAGGGGGAGGAGAGGATAAGCAAGACAGATGTTGACCTAGTAACAGGAGGGGCTTCAAACCAGAGTAGGAGAGCAGATTAGGGACAGACAGACAGGCAGTGAGACAGACAGACAGACAGGCAGGAAATAGTTGATCATATGAAAAGACAAACAGCTCAGATAACACACACACTCTTTACACATTATCTGGCAAGATAACAGAACACCCATCTACAGCAGCTAGCAGATACCGATCTGCTCCATCCTGTCCACAGACTGCAGACACCAACATACCCAGTACAGGCACTGTATGCACTGTAGCATGTCTAGGGAGTCAGGTGGCTGAGCGGTGAGGGAGTTGGGCTAGTAATCTGAAGGTTGGCAGTTCGATTCCCAGCCGTGCCAAATGATGTTGTGTCCTTGGGCAAGGCACTTCACCCTACTTGCCTCGGGGGGAATGTCCCTGTACTTACTGTAAGTCGCTCTGGATAAGAGCGTCTGCTAAATGACTAAATGTAATGTCGCTATCTGCAGTAGTTACATGACTGTAGCATGTAATATCTGAAGAGTGGATCCTTGACTGTAGCTAGGTAGCTGGTTATTAATAGCAGCAGAGAGAGAGAGCGAGAGAGAGAGAGAGAGATGGGAGGGAGGGAGGGAGGGTGCAGAGACAGAAAGAGGAGTGGAAGCTAGTGAGAAATGGTACGAAAGTGAGAGAGATGGCGGGAGTGAAAGAGGAGAGAGAGACAGAGAATGTGTGAGATAAAGAGGGAGAGAAGGAGACGACCTTGTTCTGCTGTGACAGCTCTGGCCTCGTTCCTGTGTGTGTGTGTCAGCGCTCTGGTGAACTGTGCTGAGAAGCAGCTGACTGGATGGGCTGCTCTGGTCTGCTCTACTCCTGCAGAGGCCAGGGGAAGCCTGCTACCACAGCACAGGGCCCTATGCAGAGGGCTCTAGAAGTGAGGCTCATTAAGTACACTCTCTCACACACACACTCACATGAACTTGGCTTGAGAGGAATTTTATTTAGATGAAACAATGTTCACCACCACTGAACCATGGCTAGCACAGCACCAGCAAGGTTGAAAATACTGAAACTCCACCCCTTAAATAATGCAACCCTCTCTCTCTCCCACACACACACCTAAACACTCATTCCTTTCTCCTACTGAATCGCCTGCGAAGCCTCAGGGCACATGGCCTGACCTGGCAAGCACAACAGCATGTAAACATTGTGCGCACACACACACACACACATTTCAGAGCCTGAGGTACTTCAAGTAAATGTATACAAACTTTACCGCACACTTCTGTAGATATAAACCACAGGAGAACAAGTAAGAGAGCTGGCTGAATATTACACATCATTAGACTCCTGGAATTAAACAATCCTAAGTGTGTGTGTGTGTGTGTGATATGTTCCTGGGCTTACTAGGCCAGACTTTGCGCCTTTGGGGCTTTGCAGGAGATTCAGTAAAGTCTAGAGTGTCAGTAGTAAACTACTTGTCGGAGGGAGAGAGGGGGGAGAAAGAGAGGGGGGAGAAAGAGAGGGGGGGGGGGAGAAGTAAAGACGATGAGGGAAACAGACCGGAAGGAACGCCTGACACAGAAACACGTATATTCAGGCCTGCCCACCCCAAACATGGGGGGGGGGGAATAGACACCATCCCCTCCCGGGATGGTTACGAAGCTGGGGGCGACACCCCTCCAGAAACACTGCCCCCCCCCCCCTCCCTCCAGCACCACACAGGCCACATCTGCAGCCCTGCCTGCCACAAACCCCCTCTTCTTTTTCAGTCGGGCAAAAAAACAGGCCACCCCGCCCCCGTGGAGCCCCCCCCCCCCCTCCCCTGGCCGGCTATAATGGGCCACAAATGGAATGTTTCCCCCGCATGCTCTAGCTGTGGGAGAAAAGAGAGAAAGGAAAGAAAGAAAAAGGGAGTGAGAGAAAAAGGGGGAGCGAGCGAGCGAGCGAGCGAGGGAGGGAGAGAGAGAGGAACCACATTCCATTCTGGTCTGTCCTCTCTTCTGTTTGCCTGCCTAGCCGGCTAGCTGGCTAACTGGCTAGCTGGCTAACTGGCTAGCTGGCTAACTGGGGAACTGACTGACTGGCTAGCTAGCTGGCTAACTGGGAACTGACTGACTGGCTAGCTAGCTGGCTAACTGGGGAACTGACTGACTGGCTAGCTAGCTGGCTAACTGGGGAACTGACTGACTGGCTAGCTAGCTGCCACACTAGCTGACTGGCTTATAGGCTGACAGACTGACTGTCTAGCTGACCTGATAGCTAGCTAGTAGGAGTGGAACAATATATCGCAATACAAACATTTTACAATATGCATCGTAGAGTTATGGCAATATTTTTACCAATATGACGTCCGTTTGATCCTATTGGTTGAGCTATCAGCATGTGACCTACTCTGCACCTGCGTCATGCTTGCATTCACTGCATTCACAGAAATCGCTTGAACTGAGTTAACTAAATTGTATGTTTCCCCTCAGATAAAGAGCTGGAATCTGTGTTTCTCTACAGGAGGAACGAGAGAACACACAGCCTGACACACACTGGACTGGGAGTGGCGGGCATGATTTCCATGTTAAAAGGCCACTGATTGGCCGATTGTTCTTTTGTGTGATGGTGGGACTGATTGCCTCATTGGGCAGAGCAGGAACGACCTGATAGGGCAGGTTAGGAGATTCCTGTCTCACTCTGTCCTTAACTGTAGGTCGTCTTCCCCTGATCGACACCCCAGAGCTCCTGAACTCTGAATATCCGTGTTTCACCAAACTTTCACTTGGAATATTTACACTTTTGTCTCTATTCTGACTGCATCATTGTGTTCAGGCTGTGGTTTCCTCTCTGCGTCACCGACAGTGTCTGGAGAAGGGGATCCCTCACTGAACTGCTCCTCCCAAGGTTTTGAAACATGTTTTCCTGGGAGTTTTACACCACAGTATTGTGGGTGTAAGTGAAGACCTCTGTGACACTGCTTGTTAAAAGGGCAGTACAAATAAAGCTTGATTTGGTTCCGACAACAGTTTCCGTGACTACTATTCCTCACGGCACAGTTCCAACATGTGTTCTTGGTTCTTGGAAGAGTGCCTCCACACTTCAGACTCTTGTGAGTATGAGACCAGGAAGTGCGGATCCAGGAGCCCTAGCTAACCCTAGCTAACCCTAGCTAACCCTAGCTAACCCTAGCTAACCCTAGCTAACACCACAGAGGCACAGAGTCAGAGATTGTATCAAGTTGCGTCACCAACACCTCCGATTGTGTTCTGAGAGGAGGAGAGGGAGGGCGACTGTAGTCTGTAGAAGAACCCAGCACAACCTTTCCCAGCTGCCCTGGGTTTCCTTGACAACAGAGAAGTGTGTTAAACTGCCAGTGCATAGGGGCACCCCAGAGGTAGGGCCCGCACCGCGAGACTTAAGGCCTTACCGCAGGGACCACGTTTCGATTCCGGCCCAGGCCATTTCCCACATGCCCTCCCCCCTCTTCTCTCTCCCGCTACATGTCCTGTCTCTCTCCGCTGTCACTATCACAGTAAAGCAGAAACACCAAGAGATTCATCTTTAAAACGGCCAGCGTCAGGGAAAGACACATCTTAAAAAACTGTCAGCGTTGGGAACACACTGTGCTGTACCCGTCATGGTGCCACAGTAAACAGGAGTGCAAGTCTGGGCACTGAGGCACGAGTGAGCCAGGGGAGGAGGGAAGGAGTGTTTATGTGTTGGTTTAAGACTAGGGTGTGACACACTAGTCAGACTACAATCAGAATCCTACCCATACATGCAATCACACATTCAATACCATAGTGTAGGGAACAGGGGTTGTTCGGGCAGGGGGGGGATTTTGCCTGTTAATGCCCGCAGTGAAGAAAACTATGTGACAACAACAATGTTTAGTGTAACTGGCCACTCTAACAGTACAACTGGCCCCAGCTTGCCCCCCCCAAGTTGCAATGGTCTTCTAGAACCTCCACCAGCAGGGAAAGGGTGAGGAGGACTATAGGAAGGCCTCTGACCAAGCATCAACACTTTCTCACTTCAACACTGCTCAGTCTTCTGTTGCTAAAGCCCTTAACCCTTTATGTTTCACAGCAGGACAGAGCAGGAGCCTGAGAACTCGTGCGGCTCCTTGGTCTGTCGCTCTTTAGAAAACGTCAACATTAACGTAGCGAGTGTAGCGTTCCCTGTGTCAGGCGGTCCGATTTGCGTGTTTCGCGTCTGTTTAAACTATAAAAACATTCGACAGAAGCAGTGACATGGAGAATAGGGTGTACTGTGGCATGTCGCAGCATGTGGCTGATTTTTTGGCGTTGCTGATCCTTAATTATATGTTTGTTTGGCTGGATGGAGCTCTGGAGTGCGTGTGTAAAACTGTAACTAGGGTAGCTGGACTGGACCTCTGGACCGGACTCAACCAGGCTAGGCATTGAAAACGTTCTTTACCCATTTATCAATGGTTTATCGAGGCATTCCATAAAGTTAGATACTTATTGTCTAGGTAGGCTTGAGATAGCCTATGCATAGCCTCCTTGCATAGCCTCCGTGCATTTAATCACACACAAACACACTCCTTTGATACATTAGTGGGGGGAATTCATTAACGTTTATGCAATAACCGGCACAGCAGGGCTGAAAACGCGGCAGGAATTTGCCCTTGGTTCCCCCGCCCGACTTTGCTCAAATAAATGTCCCGTCATTGTAGCCTACACTGTACGCCCCCGAAGAACCGGTCAAATCAAACGACGAGTATCTGTGAGTTAGTTAGGATCAGAAACAGCTGCAAGATTTGGGTGGGGGGCGGATGATGAACATAGCTCTGGGTTGTGTTTGTGTTAGGCTAGGCTACATATTAAGTAAATCATTGACAAAAATTATCTTCTTGGGAACTTTGGCCTTCAATAAGTAAACACGTCTAAATGGTAGGCAATAACGGGGAGGGCAGCCAGCCTCATGGTTATGATATCGAACAAACGTGGTATCATTCCGGTCAAAACGCCAATCGTACGGTTTATAATGCTTGTGTCGCTTCAGTAAAAAAAAGAATGAAAAAAGAATTCAAAAAATCTCGTCCGTCAGATGCATAGCAACACACCCTGAATTATTCCACACTGTTGGGCAACGCTGCCTCGAATTATCCTCAATCTTTTTCTAAATATTTCACAATGTCAGGGACTCGATTCTTCATGGGCGAAAGGGGGATTAAAGACAAGTTTGGGGGGGGGGGGGGGGGGGTGAGACTAAAAATATTTTTGGAGGTAGAGGCCTAGGTCTAAGTGCGACAACGAAAATGTTGGACTCGATTGAGCAAAAAAAAGGTAAGAAACTCGTCATTGCCTTATCAGCCTAAAACCAGGACATCAGATAACACTGAAGGGTGCACAATTTCACAAGCCATTTGAGCCTTTCACGACATTCGAAAATGTTACGCTGTAGCCGCATTCGTGCATCCGGTTATCTTTGAAAACTTATGCCTGTAGGGATAGCTACTGGAACAACAGTCAAGCTGCAGACAACTGATACTTTGTACTTTGTTTCATTCATAGACGAGGGGGAAAAATCTCCTTTGCCCCGCTATCTTAGGCTGAGAAAATACAGGTTGCTGTGGACAATGACGCATGTGGAAAGGTATCACCATAGCGACACCAAGGCAAGAATAGTCTACATCTGACAACAACAAAAAATACAATAAAACGTTTCTAGCTTGAAAGCATGAACTGGAAACTCGGGCCCCAAATCAGTCCCCGACCTCTCCCTCCCGACCCCCAGCCATTTTCCCTATTTTCCTCCTACCTTTCGCTGCTGTTTCTCCCAAGCAGGATCCAGGAGCAGGTCCCGGTCCCAGTCATTTTCCTGTTCCATGTATGTCGGAGGTTCGGCCGACGAGTATTGATTTTGATTATTTGTAGCGTGATAATCTACCATATCAGCTACACCCGAACTGTGCTACCGAGCTCGCTCTCTCTCTCTCTCTCTCAGCGAAAAAGCAAAACGGGATGTGACCCAGTTGCGGCAACACTCCGCTTTCAACGTTCGGGCAGGAATATCCGGTCCGTGCACTGACAAAATCCCCGTTTCAGAAGAATGCTTCTCCACCCGAGGAGGGAATGGTGTGGTCGAGCGAGCCGCTCCTACAACTTCGAATAGCCTACGTAGGCCCAAATAGCTCATGAATATTTAGCATATGAGCCTATCCATGTTCAACATTATTCATAATGCGTTGAAATACCGCCCTCAAACGGCCATATGATATGACACACAACACAAAGTTTCCAGGCACTTTTATTAGGCTACTGATAGGATGTTATTGCTTTGAGTTTATCTACATTAAAATTATGCGTTGTGATGAACGTTGCACAAAATAAACGGAGGCTTACGGCGCAGCAACTACAGAGTTAAAAACTGATTTTTTTTTCTGCAGCTTCCGCGTGTTTATTTGAAGCAATAGCCTACACAGCACATCACTTTCGGTGTTGGGATTCTCCACGTAGACGTGAGCGAACACAAATTGACAGTTATTTCGTAACTCTCAATTTGTTTGGTTCCCACAGGCAACGCGACTCTTTTTCTGTTCCACTGATCTAATATGGTCATGAAAGCCCCGCCCCTATCATGTATTATCCAGGGCAAGTGCTGGCTAACACCATGCATAATTTAACAGCCAGCGAGCCAACAGACATGCTGGCTCTATTGTATCGTTACCTCCTCGGATTGTTATCATTCCTGGCGTGATCACTGTAGCCTCGAGCCCAACCGAAGGGTCACCGCTACTTTTATGCGGTGTTCGTGCAGGTGTATCGAGGAAAGCAGCATTTGTTTTAGTCTCCTTGCCTTCCCGCTGGTGTGCAGCCGTAGCACGTAGGGGAGGGCAGTAAAGCGGATTATATTTACCATCAAAATTTCATAGGCTAGCGGTGTGTGACTGAGATGCCTCGACACTGTAGGAAGTAGGTCACGCTCGGACCCGTGTGTCCATGTAGATTACCGTCAGCAACCAGCTCGAGACCCCCCCCCCCCCCTCTCTCTCCCTCCCCCTCCCGGCATACCGTGATGATCGTTTGCCGGGCCGTTTGCGCCACTTTGATGTACCGTGGGGTCGTCCGGTTTGGGTTTGGGCTCGAAGTGCCACATTCCTAATCGCTCTCTACGTGATTCCCAGGGATCTCGTGAGCCTTGGACCACATCGCCGTTACAAACTCGGTCTCGTGAGACTGCTGTGTGAGAGATAAACTACAGATGAATTAGGCCTGAAATAGGATTTAAATTGTCTGACTAACTTAACTTGGTCTTATTGTCTATAATTTGAATTACCACCCTTTGTCCGGCCAATTAAAAGTGACAGTGAATAAATCGCAACATATGTTGTTGTACGAAGACCCTAAATATGGGATTTAGGACTCTACAAAGACCAGTGTGCGTGTGTGTGTGCGTGTGTGCGTGCGCGCGTCTGCCTGTGTGTGTAAGCAGCCAACAATCCAGCTACAACTTTTCAAACTTCAGTTTCCTCTACAATTCATGCTGTCGTTTTGACAGAAGTCTTAACAAATATGGCGCAACAGGAAATTGCTGCCCCCCAGCCCCCCTCCCCGCCCCCCAGACCCCCTGTGTCTGGTATGTGCAGCTTCTGCCCCCCCATACAGCAGGACTATCATAGCAGTGGGATGCTTCCAGAAAGGATATTTACACATACCAAACGTCAAGGCCCTTCTTCTTCTCCCAGACACCGAGCATCGTGCTGCAAGAACGCTTTCTTAGAAACAATAACTTTCTCCTCTACCATTAAGCTTAACATTTAAAAAAAAAAAAGTTTTGAACCGTAGAATTTTTTTTTTTTAAAGGTTTGAAGAGTTTTGAAAGGTTGAAAAAAATATTTTCGAAACAATATTTAGGGAAAAAGGTGTTGAGGGTTGAAAAAATATTTTCCTAAAAAAAGCTTAGAAAAACCAGTTTCAAAAGGTTTTTTAAAGAAAAAGTTTTGAGCGGTGTAAACAGATAAAATATATCACAACTATTATTATCACCATTAACGTCATGGGGTGACGCTCGGTTGCTATGGCTAGGATTATTTCCGCCTCGTTTATCACCAAGCAAGTGACAAAAACAAAATGAAGTTATATAAAATCTTTATTGCAATTAGGATGCATTAAACAACTTCAGGTGTCACAAAGTTAAATGTTGAAAACGGAAACGATAATAAAAAACACAGAAACAGGAAGTCTGTGCTGCTGGAAAGGAGACGCTCAGCTGTACATCGTCATGTGAAGCCACTGAAAAGACAGAGAGCGAGTCAGTAAATACCACTATGAAAATAAGATGTTAAATCTGTCTACTGGTTCCAGTACTGGGGCCTTCGAAGAGAGCCGATGAACATGAAGGAAGTGTGTGTGTGTATGTGATCCATACCTGTCTGTAGCTGATAGATATGGTACCCATTCCCACCATGTCATACGCTTGAAATTTACCTGTCAAAGGAAGATGAGAAAATTGTTCAATATGTGTTTTCCTCATGTATGTCTCTCCCACCTCCCCCCTTGTCTCTCCCACCTCCCCCCTTGTCTCTCCCCCTTGTCTCTCCCACCTCCCCACGTCCTCTGTGCACCTTCATGCCCCCCACCCTCCCCGCTTCCCTATCTCCTCTCCCTCCCCCCCTCCCTCACCCTTCCCATCACCCTTCCCCACCTCCTCCCCCATCTCATCCCCCTCCCTCTCCCCCCTCACGGATCATGCTCTCCAGCTTCATCAGCAGGTACAGGAACCCAGGGTAGCTGACGGTCATGTCCGGCTCAGTGTAGCGCAGGCCAATCAGCTGCAGGATGAAGTCATCCACCTGCAAGCCTGGGCCAGACCAGAGCACACGAACACAGATCAACAGATGTCCAGACCCATCCCTTGTGGCTGGACATCCCAGTGATGCCAACGCTGCCGGTTGAGAGGGAAGCGGCGTGGCCCGAGACAGTGAACTGAAGCGGGGTGTTGGCGCCCCCTGGAGGTCATGACGGAGAGGACAAGTTTACCTGCAGCCTTCAAAGCAGGCGCCACCTCCGGGTACTCCAAACTCTGGGATTTATTCCTGTCAAACTTGAGGAATATATGCTGTCGAGTGGAGAGAGAGAGAGAGACAAGACACAGAGAGGGGGGGGGGGGAGGTGTTGTGTTGAACGCCACTGAATCAACTCTGAATCACCCCAGTCTAATGCAATAAAGCCAGTAGAGTGACTCAGAAGAGGCATGTAGTTATTAGGTTAGCTCAGACATGATTGAATCGGACACGTCTCAAGCGTTTGATGTCATTAACTCTCTTTCCCCTCAGTGTGACTGGAGCCTGTCAATCAGAAGGTCATGGATGTAAACTCATCCACTGTCTTCCATGGACCAAGGTTGTTATGGTGTACAAGAAAGCACTGAACTTCAGTCTCTTGTGTGGTTTAACTACTACATGGACTCTGAACGAAGTGCAAACAATCAATAAGCTTCATTTTACTGTGACCATCGCGCAACCTTTGACCTCACCGTCCATATCCTGATCTTGTCCCACAGCGCTTGGAATGCCGTCCAGTCCAGCCGGGCCAGACCCTGGCTCTGCACGGGGTCAAGGGTCAAGGGGTCAAGGGGTCAGGGAGGGGGCAGAACAGTGGCTCATAAACCAAAACAACTGGGTTTCCTCCACAGACAAAAGCCCCAAAACCTTGATGTTTTGTCAGTTTGTTGTTTTTTTAGATGAAAGACCAGATTCAGATATCTCAGACGTCTACAGACAAACCCAGAGAACAAGTGTGTTTTGTTTCATTTGGATGTTGATGGCGATCAGTCTGCAGGACGGGACAGGAAGGTCTTACACCTCCAGCAGGGTAAAGGATACGTCCACCAACACCACCAGGCTCTTACAGTGTTCCAGAGATAGCCTCTTCTCACAGCCTGCCAGCACTGCAGACAGACACATTCACATTCAGTCATTTAGCAGACGCTCTTATCCAGAGCGACTTACAGTAAGTACAGGGACATTCCCCCCCCGAGGCAAGTAGGGTGAAGTGCCTTGCCCAAGGACACAACGTCATTTCGCACGGCCAGGAATCGAACCGGTAACCTTCAGATTACGAGTCCGACTCCCTAACCGCTCAGCCACCTCACTCCTCTCACCGACACACCAATGATGTTACCACTGTACTCACACACCACTGACTGACTGTACAGAACTGCTGTGTCATGATGCTCAAGGTCAGAGGTTAAATAACTGCTGTGTCATGCTCTAGGTCAAAGGTTAACAGCTGACCTCCTCCTCTGATGGCCTCTGTCAGCAGGTTGTAGAGCTCCAGGGGCTTGCACTGCCCCTTCTGGTGGGAGGACAACAGCATGAGGACATGAGGAACCGCTGTGTGTGTGTGTGTGTGTGTGTGTGTGTGTGTGTGTGTGTGTGTGTGTGTGTGTGAGAGAGAGAGAGAGAAGTGGTGTGTCTGTGTGTCATCTCGCCTGGTTGCAGTGCTTCTTAAAGAGCACCCGGACCTCCTCAGTGGAAGGTAGAGCAGACAGGTGGGGCGACAGGGGCTGCAAAACAAACAGACCCACGCAGATAAACCTGGGCTCAAACAGCAAGTTCTAACACATTGGGTGTGTTTGATTTGAGCTCCAGTACCAGTTCAGGTATGCTCCCCTCAGACCCAGGCTTGTCTGCAGGCCTGTGAACAGAGGGAAACAAACAGTCATGTCTGAACCGTCTCTGTGAAGGACGTCGACAACACAAGTTCACAGTCCTGCCCGTGTCTGTGACTTATTTAGTTGTGGGTCAGCTCGGTGGTTAGAGCATTTGACTGCAGATCAAGAGGCCGCAGAATAACAGTGTCTGCTAAATGAGCACATCATTTCTCTAACTGCCCATGTCCCAGAAGAGGATAACTATACAATGTCTGCCAATCCTAATCCTATAATATTGTATTTGTTCAGTGTAACACTTTGTAAGAGATATCTAGTCAAACATGTCAGAGGTCTGTCTGTTGACAGAACTTCCTGTTGTAGTTCTAGACAGAACTTCCTGTTATAGTTCTAGACAGAACTTCCTGTTGTAGTTCTAGACACAACTTCCTGATGTAGTTCTAGACAGAACTTCCTGTTATAGTTCTAGACAGAACTTCCTGTTGTAGTTCTAGACAGAACAAGTCTGCCCACTCACATCGCAGCATTCCCCTTCTCGGTCAACACCCTCAGGATGAACTCTCCCTGCTGATTGGTCTGCTCCGTTGAAGGGATGATGACGTAATGGCCGGGTGCTAGGCGACCGCGAATCACGGCCTCCCGTCGAGGGGCGTAGGCCCCACTGCTGAGGACGGGGCGGAGCAGGCTGAGGTCCAGGGAGGACAGGTAGCCACCTGGGGCCCTGGTCTGACACACACACACACACTTTTACTGTATATAGATATACACACACACATCCCAGTTTAAGCACCCGCTTGTGTGTGTGAGTGCACAGTGACTGTGTGTGTGAGTGTGTATGCACCTGGTAAGTGCGTGTACCTGGTAGATGTGTGTGTACCTGGTAGATATGTGTGTGTGTGTGTACCTGGTAGATATGTGTGTGTGTGTGTGTACCTGGTAGATGTGTGTGTGTGTCTGGTAGATGTGTGTGTGTGTGTACCTGGTAGATGTGTGTGTGTGTACCTGGTAGATATGTGTGTGTGAGTGTACCTGGTAGATGTGTGTGTGTGTGTACCTGGTAGATGTGTGTGTGTGTGTACCTGGTAGATGTGTGTGTGTGTGTACCTGGTAGATGTGTGTGTGTGTGTACCTGGTAGATGTGTGTGTGTGTGTACCTGGTAGATGTGTGTGTGTGTGTACCTGGTAGATGTGTGTGTGTGTGTACCTGGTAGATGTGTGTGTGTGTGTACCTGGTAGATGTGTGTGTGTGTGTACCTGGTAGATGTGTGTGTGTGTGTACCTGGTAGATGTCCACAGCGATGGCCAGGTTGACCCCAGAGCGTCTCTGGTGCTTCTGCATGAGGGCCACCAGCAGGGAGCAGCTCAGCTCGGGGTCACAGGGGTCATCGTCCTCCTCCAGCAGGGTCAGGTGGAACTGGGGGTTCTGCCAGTACCAGCCTGCACACACACACACACACACGCACACGCACACGCACACGCACACACACACACACACACACACACACACACACACACACACACAGACACACACACACAGACACACACACACACACACACACACACAGAAATAAGCATCCTAACGAACACACATGCATGTATACAGATGCCAAGATATATACAAACTCTCCCGTGTGTGTGTGTGTGTGTGTCAGGGCCTGCTCCACCTGCCTCCTCTGGGTGATCCTCCAGCGCTGAGGCGCTCCACCCAGCTCCCCTGATGCAGCGTGCAGTGCCAGGGGTGCTGGGCGCCGCCCGGCCGGCTCAGGGACTCCTCCGTCAGGTGGCACACCTCCATCATCTCGAAGTTCTGACGGAAGTCTGACACCTGCATCCTGGGAGGAGGGAGGGGGGAGGAGGAGAGGTAGAAGAGAGGGAGAGAAAGAGAGACAGGAGAGCAGAGAGAGAAAGGAGGGGAAGTTCATAGTCATTATTCTTGACAGGCAGATAAACAGACAGACAGACTGACAGGCAGATAGACAGATAGACAGGCAGACAGACAGACAGGCAGATAGACAGGCAGACAGACAGACAGATAGAAAGGCAGACAGACAGACAGGCAGATAGACAGACAGAACTCACCAGAATTCTCCATCGTCCTTCACAACCCTGTTCAGACGCTTCTGCTCCACCTCACTGACCTTTCTCCATTCTGGCCTGTCCACACACACAACCACACACACACAGTGTCACTAATCAATATTCGATTACAAGTAACCCTATTGTGAGGTCTTGAGTGTTCATTGGCTGGTTTGCTGACCCATTGCTGTCGCTCCAAGGCCCCTCCCACTCCACCCTGCCCCAGGGGTTCCGAACACGAACCAGGTCCACTACCTCACTCTTGGTCTTCACCTGGGGGAGCGAGGGGGGGGGGGGGGGAGGAGTGAGGGGGGAGGAGGAGGAGTGAGGGGGGGGGGAGAGGAGAGGTTGGGGGGAAGGTCCAGGGAGGAGAGGAAAGAGGGAGGTGTGTGAGGGAGGGGGAGGACAGCGGATGAGAAGGAAGAGAGCAGATATGAAGGACAGTTATCCTCCTGCAAGGACACGCAGCTCAGTGGTTTGAGTGTCTGACTAACTAAACATCTCCCTGCAGTGTACACAGCAGAGAACCAGGACAGCTTGAGTGTGTGGTCGCTCTGCTGTGGTTGTAGGGGGCAGTGTTACCTGCTCCAGGCCTGTGATGGAGTAGGCGTGTCTGAACATGATCCCCAGCTCGTTCCTCTGCTCCAGGGAGCCCTGGAGAAACACACATGCGGTTTTACCCTCTAGATCACTTTGTGTAAGTCACTTTGGATAAAGGCATCTGCAAATCTCGCTCCTCCTCTAACCCCCTCGCTCCTCTAACCCCCTCGCTCCTCCTCTAACCCCCTCGCTCCTCCTCTAACCCCCTCGCTCCTCTAACCCCCTCGCTCCTCCTCTAACCCCCTCGCTCCTCCTGACACACAGGAGGGTTCAGGTCACCTGGGAGTTGGCACAGTTGATGAGGGCTCCCTTGTCCAGCAGGGGTCTGAGGAAGGAGAGCAGGTCCCTGGGCAGGGAGGACACCAGCAGCACCTCTGTCACCCCACCCGTCATGTCCACCATGGCCTCGTGGGGGAAGCCCATGTTCAACGCCCGGTAACCTCCCTTCAGCCTGGGGGATGGAGGGGGGAGGGGGGTTGGGATAAGGGATAAGGGGAAGGGGGGTGGGGCCGGGAGGAGAGCGGGAGAAAGGTTGTCACTGGCAACAGTTCTTAACACTCCGAACATGAACAGCACATCTCTGTAGACCAGTAAATCCTGAGGGCTTCTTCTACACCCTCACACACATACACACTCTCTCACACACACACACACACACACACACACACACATACACACTCTCTCACACACACACACACACACACACACACCCTCACACACACACACATACACACTCTCTCACACACACACACACACACACACATACACACTCTCTCACACACACACACATACACACTCTCTCACACACACACACACACACACACACACCCTCACACACTGAGGGACTGACTTGGCGTAGGCCTTCTCCAGCAGAGCGCTCCAGAACTCCTGCTGCTCTGAGGAGCTCAGGTACACCAGCCTGCCGTCCTGTGTGGGCAGCAGGTCATCCACCATCACCTTCTCCCACCGGCCGTACTGCCAGAACTACACACACACACACACAGTTACACACCTCCTCCCAATGCCAGAAATACACACACACAAAGAACACACAAAACAAAACGGATACACACACATACACAGAGATGTACCAGGACAGACACACATAAAGACAGACGGGAGAAACATCAGAGACCCGGAAGTGAAAGCGTCCGTCGTATCCCTCCTGAAAGCTCTGGCCCTCAGGAACCACCCTCTCCAGCAGGGGGCGGTAGAGGGACAGGGACGCCACGGCAGACAGGAACCAGCAGTCATCTACCACAGAGAGGGGGGGGGGGGGGGTTAGACATCTACCACAGAGAGGGGGGGGGGGGGGGTTAGACATCTACCACAGAGAGGGGGGGGGGTTAGACATCTACCACAGAGAGGGATGGAGAGGAGAGCAGAGCAGGACAGGTGATGTGCGTGCACTCTTACTGAGGATGCCCTGGCACACGTCCATACGAGTGGCTCCGTCCACGATGAACTGAGGCGCCGGGCAGATATCCTGGAGGGACAACACAGCAGGTCTCAACACGCTGCTCGCTGAGCTACACTGCAGGGGTAAGGGCTGTGTGTGTGTGTGTGTGTGTGTGTGCTCTCATGTCTTCTTATCTCTGATAATCAAATGATACCCATCACAGCCCACAAATGTCTGGTCTGACAAGCAAGTGTGTGTGTTTCTTGAGACAGGTTCAGACATCGCTGTTGAAAGTCTTTCATTTTCACAGGAGAAGAATCCCAGAACGACAGCATCAACACAACCCTGCTGGATTAAACGTAAAGGTCACGTTGCGGATGGTCTCTCCAGTCCTGGTCTCTCCAGCCCTGGTCTCCCCAGCCCTGGTCTCCCCAGTCCTGGTCTCCCCAGTCCTGGTCTCCCCAGTCCTGGTCTCTCCAGCCTGGTCTCCCCAGTCCTGGTCTCCCCAGTCCTGGTCTCTCCAGCCCTGGTCTCCCCAGTCCTGGTCTCCCCAGTCCTGGTCTCTCCAGTCCTGGTCTCCCCAGTCCTGGTCTCTCCAGTCCTGGTCTCTCCAGTCCTGGTCTCCCCAGTCCTGGTCTCTCCAGCCCTGGTCTCCCCAGCCCTGGTCTCCCAGTCCTGGTCTCCCCAGTCCTGGTCTCTCCAGCCCTGGTCTCCCCAGTCCTGGTCTCCCAGTCCTGGTCTCTCCAGTCCTGGTCTCTCCCAGTCCTGGTCTCTCCAGTCCTGGTCTCTCCAGTCCTGGTCTCCAGCCTGGTCTCCCCAGTCCTGGTCTCCCCAGTCCTGGTCTCTCCAGCCCTGGTCTCCCCAGCCCTGGTCTCCCCAGTCCTGGTCTCCCCAGCCCTGGTCTCTCCAGCCCTGGTCTCCCCAGCCCTGGTCTCCCCAGTCCTGGTCTCTCCAGCCCTGGTCTCCCCAGTCCTGGTCTCCCCAGTCCTGGTCTCTCCAGCCCTGGTCTCCCCAGTCCTGGTCTCCCCAGTCCTGGTCTCTCCAGCCCTGGTCTCCCCAGCCCTGGTCTCCCCAGTCCTGGTCTCCCCAGCCCTGGTCTCTCCAGTCCTGGTCTCTCCAGCCCTGGTCTCCCCAGTCCTGGTCTCCCCAGCCCTGGTCTCTCCAGCCCTGGTCTCTCCAGCCCTGGTCTCTCCAGTCCTGGTACTGGAGGGCCAGCATCACATCCAGCTACCAGTCTTAATGATTCATCTGATCAGCCAGTTAATCACTAGCTATAGGCGTGTCCAGGTAGGGTTGAGGGTAAACAGGACCTCATTAGTTTCCAGGAACTTAGAGACTGTGGTTTGAGACCTGTTGGCTACTTAACAGTAGCATATTGAATTACCTTGCCAGAATGATTCTACAGAAGATGTGTATGTAACTATGCTGTTTGAGTCTGGGGCTTTTGGCTGCTAATAGTTTTACGTTGTTGTTACAGATGACAAAACCTGTTTGTGGTCTCTGGTAATTCGAGTACAGGCACGCAAACACACACACAAATCCAAGGCCTCAGTTGTAAATGCACTATCATCTGTGGGCGGGACTACATACCCTTTAGTTGTCTTTCGTGGACCACAGGTCTTCATAAACTTTTATTCGATTTTTATGACTGTAGGCCTTTGGAAATTATGCCATAATAGACACTCCCCTGTCTCCTGGCTCACACATGGAAACTAGTTTACCCAAAGGCAACATACATCCTTATTTTAAAATGAGTCATTTAGAAGAGCAACGCAAAATATCTCACAATGGACCTACTAGCAATTATATATCTCATGTTACGTTCGAGTGTGTGATTCAGAGACAGTCTGATTCATTTCCCCTAAAAGTTAACACGTCAACAAAAAAAAACAATTCAACAAGTTATTCACTTATGGTATTGTACCAACCAGTAACATGTTGAACTTATTTTAGTGGTAAATTCCGTTGCTTTAGTCTACCTTCGGGCGTCTCCACATCATAATGGGCTGCAGGACGTCCCCCATTGGAAAGTCTCGGTCCACGAACAGCTCGTCATCCACTATTGTGTTTTCGTTTTTGGAATTATTGAATGTCGAGGACAACCACCGGCCTGACCCTCCAAGCGGATCACTCGGTGCCTCCACGGACTCCTGCTTCTTCGGGGACGGAGGCGGATTCTCATTGCTGTCATTCATAACTTTATCTAAATGTGTCGATATCCCACATAGGAACTGAAACCCTTTGACAAACGTATGGTTTTAAGTCGTGCGCAACAATCCACAGAAGTTCGTTTCCCTACAATTGCCTCCTCATTTAGGCTACCTTGCAGAAAGGCCACGCCCTCCACGCAGCACACCTGTATTCTAAGTTAGCCGCTGTGTAAAAAAAGTGTCGCTGCACACTGCTGCTAAGCTATTCGCCGTTTCGCTTTACCACATAGCCTGTATGTTACGGTGCAACTCCCCCCGCCCCGGGTATATCAGAACTGTGAAAAGTGCAGGCGCAGACAAGTCGGTTGCGTAAACGATGGCTCCACTGGTATGTGATATTGGCCCCCAGACAGCCGTTGTCCGTTGTGGTTTTTAAAGTCAATAGAATCACCGTCCTTTACAGCTTCTATTCTGGAATAAGGTAGCGGTGTACATCCTGAACAAGGAAACAATGCTTGTTTCCGGGAATAATTCATTTCCGCACAGAACTACAGTATCCCTATGTAGCAGTCAGCTTAACACCCAACGTTTCCAACAAGTAGAATCTCGACAAGAGGTACAAGTTGATAAAAGTATTTAAAACATCCAACACAAATGGATACTTAACTACATCTCACAGAAACTTGAATGTGAAAATAAACACCCATGGCTCACAGTTTGAAAGTATAATTTACATTTATTGTGAAAATGTTGACTTCTGCGATGTGTTTGTGGGTGTGCTGTTGGTGAGGTTTACTGAGACGTGGCCATGATGCTTGATACACCTAGGAAAGAATATTACCAGAAAGAGTTATGGGAGAAGGAAGGAGATGTATTCAAAGGTTTAGCATGAAATAGGATTTATCAACTTCAAAGCCCACTGCCGGTCCGAGCACATTTGGTGCCCCAGGCAAGGTTTACCCCTGGTGCCCCCCCCACCAAGTCAACGGCACTTTTTAATGCCAGCAGATGGCCCATGGTGTGGCACCATGTACCACACCACGGGTATGTGCCACGGTTGGCGCCCTCTGCTGGTAGTGCATTTGAAACTCAAGGACAGCGGGAGGGTTAATTTAATTGGATGCAATAGGGAAATTGCCTCCCCCCTCTTCATGCCACCCTAGGCGGCTGCCTATGTTGCCTATAGCAAGGACCGGCACTGTCAAAACCAGTGCATCAGACACATTGTCTAGTCCCTGGTTACAAACTGTTGCGGAGACGAGACTCACTTTCAAAGTCGATCTTCTCCACGATGTTCTTGGGCTTGACGCTCTCCTCCTGGTTGAAGATGAAGATCTGCCCCTCCTCGTTCTCCGTCCAGCCGTACTTACTCATCCACACCTTCACCTGTGTCTCTGCACACCACAGGACACCGGGTTGGAAGCCTGACCTAGTTCTCAAAAGCTCAAACGCAGCGAGTGTGTATATAGCTAGCTAGCTGGCTGTATATATATATATACACACACTAGTGTAGCTGGCTGTATATATACAGACACACTAGTCTAGCTGCCTGTATATATACACACACTAGTGTAGCTGGCTGTATATAGTCTGTATATGTGTAGATCTTACCTGAGGGGTCTATATATAGTCTATATCTGTAGATCTTACCTGAGGGGTCTATATATAGTCTATATCTGTAGATCTTACCTGAGGGGTCTCCCAGCATCTCAGCCAGAAGTCGTTGCTCGATGTTCTGGTAGGTGATCCCAACTACGTGACAGATAACTGAGGAGGGAAGGAGAAGAAAACATAAATTTACATTACATTTACGCATTTAGCAGACGCTTTTATCCAAAGCGACTTCCAAGAGAGAGCTTTACAAAAGAGCATAGGTCACTACTAAATAAATACTTTAGTATTGTCTTTTGTGTTTGTTTGAAGACAGTCTACATGGTTGACCTCACATTTGCGTACGGAGTCCTCGAAGCCTGTGATGCCGTCGATCAGCTCCCTGTTCTCCTCCAGGCTGGTCTGAGGTGGACAACAACAACAACAACAACAACAACATTAATAAGAATGTTTTATATTTAGCAAACGCTTTTCTCCAAAGCACACAGAGGGATTTGAACCTGCAAGCTCTTGATCTGCAATCAAATGCTCCATGCTGGAATGTGCGTGCGCCTGTGTGTGTCTGTGTGTGTGTCCTTGTCTGTGTCTCACCCAGAAGGACTGGAAGTGGCACGTCTCCAGCAGGTTCCCCAGGTAGAGGATCTGTCTGATTGGGCGTTCCTCCTGCTGCGACACTGTAGTCAAGGAAACGCACTGACCAACCAACAGCTGACCCCCAAGGTGCCCCCCCCCCCCCCCCAAAAAGGTGACTTAGTCCCCCCCCAAATCCCTCTCACCCCTGTGCAGCCCCCACATCATCACCCTAACAAATGCCAGGATGGACAGCGGCCACTCTCTCCACAGGTCAAGTCAGGTGGCTGAGCGGTTAGGGAATCGGGCTAGTAATCAGAAGGTTGCCGGTTCAATTCCGGCCATGACAAATGACGTTGTGTCCTTGGGCAAGGCACTTCACCCTACTTGCCTCGGGGGAATGTCCCTGTACTTACTGTAAGTCTCTCTGGATAAGAGCGTCTGCTAAATGACTAAATGTAATGTAGTTAACCAGTCAGGTTTCATCCGCTAAATGAACACAATGTAAAATACCAGGAGTAGATAATATACCTATTAAATACACAGCGAGGTCCAAACAGAAACGTTTTGTTGAGTTTGATGTCAAGAAAACCTGACTGGCCTGCACAGACCCCTGACCTTAACACCATCAAACACATTAGGGATCAGTTCTAACTCCATCTGCAGGCCAGCTGTAATCAGCCAACAGTAGCAGTGCCCAAACTCCCCAGTGGTCTTGTGGGTGAATAGGCACTAAACCCTACAGACACACTCCATCGTGGACCGCCTTCTCAGAGGAGAAGCAGCTGTTACAGCCACATGGGGGGCAACTTCACATTACTGCCTGTAGTTTTGGTGTGAGACATACAAGAAACTGATAGGTGTGACGGTCAGCTGACCATGTAGGGTACCTGCTGAGTCAGCATCTGGGACTGACACTGGTGTCATCACCGCACCAAAAGGATACGTGTGTTTGGTCGATCATGCACTTGCACAGGGTGAAGTCTGTGTGTGGCAGGTTGGTGAGAGCCTTCAGCAGGATCTGGGATGTCACAGTCGTCTGGAAGTAGGCTGGGTTGAACTGGTACCTGTAGACACATCATCGTAGTGAGACAGACGTCTAACTGAGTTGGACCTTGTCTCCCTTGAGGGTTTAGGTTGGTTACGGTGCAGCGTATGTGAAGCCCTCTGTCACAAGGAGCTATACAATTCAAATGTGATTTTATTCGATTATAATCCGTCACTAATCATAGGTTACAACTCACAGTTTGAGGACGGCTAGGTTAGCCTCCAGGTCGTAAGCGTTCTCTTTAGCCTGGGTGTCCACATACCGTTCCAGCGTAGCCAGATTCTCTGGGTTATACCTGGGAGAGAGATCAGTCATGTCAAGGCGTGGACAACAGCAACAATAGTTAAATTTGTATGGCAACAACTAGCGACACAAAGCCGTTTGTCAGCTAGCTTTGATAGCAATTAGCTAGCTAACAACTACAACAGACTAGCTCGCTGCTAGCGCTCTTGCATGACAGCTACAAACAAAAACGTTCATCTCAGAGGAAGAAAGAGAGACGACTTCTGTTTGTAATCATGGTGATACTGTAACAATTCCTGCATGCGCCATTAATTAAGATATTTTTTGCATGATCATTTTAGCTACCACTGTATAGCTTATTAGCTAATAGACTAACGTTAGCGCTAGCTAGCATCTACTTGCCAGCCGTGTTTCACAAGTTAAAGTACCTATCGATTCCTCGTAGGAGCTTTCCCACGTTTGCTCTCATCTGTTCGAAGGACGACGCCATTTGGTCCAATCTGGAAGTTGGTATTTCTGGTGGAAATTCGACTAAAATCCACACGTGGGTCGACGGATAGAAGGAAAGCGGGCGGAGGGACAAACCGCTTGGAACGGAAATGACCGTGTTTTGGGGACCGGAAGTTAGACGGACCAGTAGAAACTACCGCAACTGCAGTGTCTAGCTTTACCAGTAAAATATTGTGTTGGTGAAAATACATATAGGAAGCCAGATGTGCACAAAACATATGCAAAAAGCTTAGTAAAAATGAATAATTTAAATAGCTTTCGGTTACTTCCTGACGTCAACGGAAATCGACCAATCCAATGATTCCGATTTTGGTTCCTAGTCAAACTAGACGGGAGTAAAACTGTATGTCGCTCCCTAGTGTAACGGAGTTTGAAACATTAACATAAAATTCCGTAATATTCGTAATATTCGGATATTCCGTAACATTCGGAATATTACGGAATACCCAGACATTGACCACATCCTAAGATAAATTCTATATTAGCTGATCAAATCAGATAACATAAAAACGTTTTTCATAGCATATTATCATAACACTTAACCACATTTTCAAGAAAGTGTCTCTATGCCCACAAGTGTGATTGAGGGTTGATTGTGGTTGGTTGTCTGTTTCTGACACAAGTTTAAGATCGAGAAGGGCTTCGAAGTGTGGGCGGCTCCCAGCCAGACAGGGGGCGATCTAAATGTCAGGACAGTTAACGGAGATAATTTGCCTCACTGATAAAGAAACGCCAGTGTCTACATGTTTGTCAATAAGAAAGGTGTTATACCGTTTATAGTTTTCTCTGGATACTGACACTAAACCAAAGGCATAGACGAAGCAAACAGTTCAATAATCTGAAGAATCTAAAACAGTAACGTGGAAGGCACATATTTTATGTGAGACACAAGACAATGTTAAACTTTTGAGAAAATATGATCTCTTTCAATAGACATTGTATCGCTGTCACAGTTTGTTTCTGTGTTAATATCTCAACCCGTTTCACACCTGTACTCACGGCAACAGGAAGCAAAGCCATTCTGCAGCATTTCTGCACACACACACACACACACAAATCAGACTTTATTATATAGTGCATTTCATAGCAGGAGGCAACACAATGCGCTTCACAGCGGGGGGTAAGGGGGTTGGGGGGACACACACTACTGTTCCAGAGGGAAACACAAAACTCATCCACACACACACTTCACATGTTAAAACCAACACTGAAAACCATAGTTGCAAGCCTAGTGAAACTACAACTCTCTATCTCTACCCTCTTATCTCTATCGCTCAGTCATACACACACACATGCACACACTCACACAACAGGAAATATAGCCATAGAGAATGTAAATGAATCACACACAGAGAGGGAGGGAGGGAGGGGGGAGAGAGAGGGAGGGGGGAGAGAGAGGGAGGGGGGAGAGAGAGGGAGGGGAGACAGTCAGCATTTGACTGTGAATGTGTTTTCTGTCAGTGTGTGTTCTGCAAGACCTGTCCTTCCTTCGACACAAGCAGCTAGCGGAGGAGGCTTGCGGTGCATGTGTCTGCGCATGGTGGAGTGTGTGTGAGTGAGTGAGTGTGTGTGTGCCATGCTACAGTAGTAGTAATGGATTCTCAGCACAGGACCGCGTTAGACATCTCAACCAGGAATCCTCAGGAAGACTTTGAGATCTTACTGCGTGTTGGAGGAGGGACATATGGAGAAGTCTACAAGGTCAGAATAATAGTTTAAACATTTTAACATCTTCCTTTTCACACATCCAACTATCTGGACTTTGTTTCAACTCACAGTCCCCTCTCTCTGGGTCTGGAGGTTGGAGTGATGGTTGAATGACTTACTAATAGTTAGTTATAGTTCATTATAATTATAGTCCATTAATCAAAGGGATTTCTGTGTGAATTGAAGTGTGGGGGTTTTGTGTCTCTCTTCATCCTTGCAGTTGAGGTGTGAGCATTGTTCAAGGAAGTGGTTTTCAGATGAAGTGAAAGCAGCGTTAGAGATTTTTAGTAACTTCAGAGATATTTCAATATAATTCTTGTTCACAACATCAGCATTTAAAGCTTATATTCGTATTCCTTAAAAATCTGCAAAAGAAATCCCCCAAAACAGGGATTGAAAAGGTTCAGTTTCAGAAATCTGTTTTTTAGGCCTGAAGTTAACAGTTTATATCAAGTTTACGGGTTGAAGACTTCCTGTGTGTTCTAGGTTGAATCACATTTAGACGGTCAGATGCTATCATACATGTTCTCCTCCTGCACCCCCCCCCCCCCCCCCCCCCTCTGTCAGCAGTTACTTTTAGAGTGCAGTGGTCGTCATCACCTGTACTGGTTCTCTGAGCATGTTATCATCAGCCAGTTATCGGTTTGACAGACTAACACTTTGAAGGCTTCTGGAAGAGGTATGAAGAGGGATAGGAGAGAGGGATGAGAGAGAGGGATGAGAGAAAGAGAGAGAGAGAGAGAGAGGAATTAACATTTGGAAGCTTGTGGTTGGTCCTTAGCTTGTGCTGACTTCACCAAGGTCACATGGGTGCTGGGTCACATGGGTGCTGGGTCACATGGGTGCTGGGTCACATGGGTGCTGGGGGGTCACATGCTCAGCACCATGTGACCCAGCACCACCAGCCCAATGCCCCAGCCCCTGGCCCCAGCCCCAGCCCAATGCCCAGCCCCCTGCCCCCAGCCCCAGCCCAATGCCCCAGCCCCTGCCCCAGCCCCAGCCCAATGCCCCAGCCCCTGCCCCCAGCCCCAGCCCAATGCCCCAGCCCTCCAGCCCCCGCCTCAGCCCAATGCATCAGCCCAGCCCATGCCCTCAGCCCCGGCCCCAGCCCCAATGCCCCAGCCTCAGCCCCAGCCCAATGCCCAGCCCCCAAGCCCAAGCCCAATCGCCCCTAGCCCCAGCCCCCGGCCCAATGCCCCAGCCTCAGACCCCAGCCTCAGCCCAATGCCTTCAGCCTCAGCCCCAGCCTCAGCCCAATGCCTCAGCCCCTTGCCCCCAGCCCCAGCCCAATGCCCCAGCCTCAGCCCCAGCCTCAGCCCAATGCCTCAGCCCCAGCCCCCAGACCAATGCCCAATTGCCCCAGCCCCAGCCTCAGGCCCAATGCCTCAGCCCCAGCCCAGCCTCAGCCCCAGCCCAATGCCCAATGCCCCAGCCTCAGCCCCAGCCCCAGCCCCAGTGGACTATAGGTACAGTAGTTTAAAGCAGAACAAAGTAAAGTAGAGAAGAATAGAAGAGTATATATAAGCAGAACTGAGAAGACTAGAGAATAATATAATAGAGTATATTCAAGCAGACCTGAGTAGAGTGGGATGCAGTAGAGTAGAGCTGAATAAAGTAGAAAATAGTAGAGTAGAATAGAGCAGCGTTGAGTAGAAGAGACTTGTCAGGTTAGGGAGACAGAGACAGAGGCAGAGGCAGAGAGAGGCAGAGGCAGAGAGAGACAGAGGCAGAGAGAGAGAGAGGCAGAAGCAGACAGAGGCAGAGAGAGAGAGACGCAGAGGCAAAGAGAGACAGAGGCAGGTCTGGCAGCTTGTAACAGGCCACACCACCACTCCGCAGGGAAGGACATAGATCAAAGTTGAGGGCTTTAACAAAGTCACAACCAGGTCATCTATAGGAAACGGCTTGGTGTCGTCAGAGACAAAAGCAACTAAGCTTTACTCAGCAAAGTCTGTATGAATGAGCAGTCCTTTGGGAGGGTGGTGTGTGTGTGTGTGATCTGGGAGGGTGGTGTGTGTGATCTGGGAGGGTGGTGTGTGTGTGTGTGATCTGGGAGGGTGGTGTGTGTGTGATCTGGGAGGGTGGTGTGTGTGTGATCTGGGAGGGTGGTGTGTGTGTGATCTGGGAGGGTGGTGTGTGTGTGTGTGATCTGGGAGGGTGGTGTGTGTGTGATCTGGGAGGGTGGTGTGTGTGTGTGATCTGGGAGGGTGGTGTGTGTGTGATCTGGGAGGGTGGTGTGTGTGCGTGTGATCTGGGAGGGTGGTGTGTGTGTGTGTGTGATTGGTACTGGTGACAGGTGTGTCTGATAAACATAGTCATACATCAGGGAAGTGTCAATGGGTGTTGAAACACCTAAATCCAGTGTTCAACTTGGGTCAGTTGGTAAATGTCAGTATAAGCAGAGGTAGCCACAGGGCTGGGGACTGTGATCAGCGCAGCATCACAGGCCGGGGGGGTGAGGAAGGGACCAGGAACTCACTGTCGTCCGTCAGGGAGAACGATGTCCACTTGGCGACTAGATCCAGCTTTGGCAGACGGTCACAGATGGACGTCCACTGGCGACCAGGTCCAGCGTTGACCGACCCACGACCAGGCAGGTGCTGACAGGTCAGACCCCCCCCACACCACAGGGGATGTGTGGAGGGGGGACAGAGAGAGGAGAGCAGGGATTAGAGAATGCCAGGAGCAGTTAACAGTTACAGTCATATTAGAATGAGATCCCCACCGGTCAAGTGTGGACTAGTGCAGCAGTTTAGCAAAAAAAGGGTATTTGATGCAGCCCTAGACACTAAGACAGCGCCAGCCCCCCTCGGTTGGAACATGAAATCTGTTCCAGGGAAGAGAAACTCTAAAATACGAATAAGAAGCCCCGTCCCCCGTCGTCTCCAACTAGCAACAGAAACTAGAACAGGAACAATATACAGTAACAGGTTTACTATATTTGTAAATTCAAGTTATATGATACATATGCAGACATATCAGGGCCGGCCCAAGGCATAAGCGAACTAAGCGGCTGCTTAGGGCCCCTGTGGCTACCAGAGGGCCCCCAAGAGCACATGAAAGTACAGTTTAATGTATTTAAAAAATATCTATATTCTTTTTTTTTTTATCGGCAACGATAAGCGATGCCGAGGGGCCCTCAAATCAATTTTGCTTAAGGCCCCATAAAGGCTTGGGCCGGCCCTGAGACCTATAGATGCTTTATTTGTAATTTAAAAGTTATATGATACATATACAGACAAACACACACTTCAGGTTTGCATTATTTGTAGTGAAGTTAGTCGATTAATATTAGATGAGATTAGTATCTGGAGAAGGTGGACGTGTCTGTGTGCTGGTTTGGACTGAAGCAGAATAGAGCAGAGCTGAGTAGAATAGAATAGATGAAAGTAGAGCCGAATAGAGCAGAGCAGAGTACAGTGGAGCAAAGTAGAAATCATGAGAGTAGAGCAGCTGTGATCAGAGTGTGGTTGATGCAAAGCAAGGGCGATACGGAGCACACTTCCTCCTGGTGTACAGAGAGCCGTGTGTGTGTTGGCCTGTTACAGAGAGCCGTGTGTGTGTTGGCCTGTTACAGAGAGCCGTGTGTGTGTTGGCCTGTTACAGAGAGCCGTGTGTGTGTTGGCCTGTTACAGAGAGCCGTGTGTGTGTGTTGGCCTGTTACAGAGAGCCGTGTGTGTGTTGGCCTGTTACAGAGAGCCGTGTGTGTGTTGGCCTGTTACAGAGAGCCGTGTGTGTGTTGGCCTGTTACAGAGAGCCGTGTGTGTGTTGGCCTGTTACAGAGAGCCGTGTGTGTGTGTTGGCCTGTTACAGAGAGCCGTGTGTGTGTGTTGGCCTGTTACAGAGAGCCGTGTGTGTGTTGGCCTGTTACAGAGAGCCGTGTGTGTGTGTTGGCCTGTTACAGAGAGCCGTGTGTGTGTTGGCCTGTTACAGAGAGCCGTGTGTGTGTTGGCCTGTTACAGAGAGCCGTGTGTGTGTTGGCCTGATACAGAGAGCCATGTGTGTGTTGGCCTGTTACAGAGAGCCGTGTGTGTGTTGGCCTGTTACAGAGAGCCGTGTGTGTGTGTTGGCCTGTTACAGAGAGCCGTGTGTGTGTTGGCCTGTTACAGAGAGCCGTGTGTGTGTTGGCCTGTTACAGAGAGCCGTGTGTGTGTGTTGGCCTGTTACAGAGAGCCGTGTGTGTGTTGGCCTGTTACAGAGAGCCATGTGTGTGTTGGCCTGTTACAGAGAGCCATGTGTGTGTTGGCCTGTTACAGAGAGCCGTGTGTGTGTTGGCCTGTTACAGAGAGCCGTGTGTGTGTTGGCCTGTGTGTTCACAGGGTTGAGAGAGTGCTTTGCATTTCACACTTATCGCCATCACAGGTTCTTAAATGCAGGACATTTTGGAACACACACACATGAATAGGCCAAAGTTGTGGTCTGTAAATGCACACACATGTTATTCTGGGTTAGGGTTAGAGTGTTGACACAAGCGTAACCATACGCAACCTGCTAATGTTGCATTTTGCACAGTGAAAGCAGGCCAAAGTGTATGAGTCGGCCTGTGTGCGTGTGTGTTGCATGTGCACGCTGACCCAGAACAGGTTGGGTTGGAGAGAGAGAGGAATGATAGGAGAGAGAGATGAGGTAGAGCGACAGCTAAATACCAGGACTTGTTTGTCTGTTAGTCATCGTGTTTCCATGGTCCAGGTCTCGCCTCGTTCTACCTGTCTGACGACAGCCTGGGGAGGCTGCAGAGAGGAGGGGTTCTGGGGGGGGGGGGGGGTTACTATGACTATGGTGTCCCAGTGACCCCCCCCCACCAAACAATGTGTACAGTCTGTGTCTGTGCTTCAAACAACACTCACACATGAATGCACACAAACAAACACAACAAACACACACGATAACGCTCACAACACACAGCAACACAACGTACACACGGACACACCAACATGATTCATTTAATCAGAGATCTTGTTGGGTGTTTCTGTAAGTTTCCTGTTAGCTGGAGGGTGGAGACAGTGAGTCAACGACAGGGACGTCTGGTCAGACCAGGGCCTGAATCCACTGAAGCCATGCATCTGGTACTAGATGTTTCCACAGCAAAAACTACAGCTCTGGTTCCTGGCCCTTCATCACAGCAGCTAGCCTCTCAAACAGTTTCTCTAATCTAACTTCCCTAATTGTACTTTGTCTGGGAAATTTGTTTCCAGTAGATTCATGAATTGAGCATTTGGAACAAGAACTGTAGCGGTCTGACCAGTTGTACAGGCCAAGCAGCCTCTAGCCACGCCTCACTGGAGACGTGTGGGCGGGGCTTCTGATGCATGAGCCAATAGGCATCAGTTATACTTGGTGCCAGGTGTGTAACAGGAAGGTGACATAAAACAAGAAGTGAGAGACTGTGTCGTATTTACAGCCTCTACAGGGCCCGGTGTGTGAGTGTGTGTGGGAGTGTGTGAGAGTGTGTGTGTGTGAGTGTGTGTGTGTGTGAGAGTGTGTGTGTGAGAGTGTGTGTGTGAGAGTGTGTGTGTGAGAGTGTGTGTGTGTGGGAGTGTGTGAGAGTGTGTGAGAGTGAGTGTGTGTGTGAGAGTGTGTGTGTGAGAGTGTGTGTGTGAGAGTGTGTGAGTGTGTGTGAGAGAGTGTGTGTGTGACAGTGTGTGTGAGAGAGTATGTGAGAGTGTGTGTGAGAGAGTGTGTGAGAGTGTGTGTGTGTGTGTGTGTGAGAGAGTGTGTGAGAGTGTGTGTGAGAGAGTGTGTGAGAGTGTGTGTGTGAGAGTGTGTGAGTGTATGTGAGAGAGTGTGTGAGAGTGTGTGAGAGTGTGTGAGAGTGTGTGTGAGAGTATGTGTGAGAGTGTGTGTGAGAGTGTGTGTGTGTGAGTGTGTGTGTGTGAGAGTGTGTGAGAGAGTGTGTGAGAGTGTGTGTGAGAGTGTGTGTGAGTGTGTGTAGAAGGTGGGTGGAGGGATTGCTAGTAGGAACCAGTTGATTTTTATCTTTAACCAAAAAAGAGGAAGCAGGTCCTAAACTGAGTCTTGTGTTTCTAACTGCTTCAGCTCTGGTTCTACTAAGGTTCCACTATGAAGAGCTATGGTTCTACTAAGGTTCCACTATGAAGAGCTCTGGTTCTACTAAGGTTCATCTATGAAGAGCTCTGGTTCTACTAAGGTTCCACTATGAAGAGCTCTGGTTCTACTAAGGTTCATCTATGAAGAGCTCTGGTTCTACTAGGGTTCTACTATGAAGAGCTCTGGTTCTACTAGGGTTCTACTATGAAGAGCTCTGGTTCTACTAGGGTTCTACTATGAAGAGCTCTGGTTCTGAGATCAGCAGGGCCTGGAACAAAATGTGTGCCAGAGCAGAGTTTAGCTGCCTCATCAGACTCAGAGTGGAGCAGAGTGGAACACCAGGCGTGGTGTTGATGTGTGAAGTGAACACAGCAGTCATAACTATGTTAAACCACGTAAACACAGGTCTCCTGAAGGGGACCATGTCTGGTGTTTGTTTGCGGGGGTGTGGACCACCTCATTCTACTTACGTCACCGTGGAAACCGCCTCCGGTTTCCATCCTTGTTTGTGTGTGTGCAGAGATGGACCAACTGTTCATTTAGAGCAGCTACCCCCCCCCCCCCCGCTCCCCTCAACTTAAGGTGACCGTTACCACAGCGACGCCCACTCATCCCCTTCGACCCCGCCCACCCCAGCAGCCCATGCCTGGCTCTGCCCTTCAGCGCTCTTTCCACTGTGTGTGTGTGTGAGTGTATGTGTGTGTGAGTGTGTGTTTGTGTGTCAGTCTTGTGTCAGTGTATGTGTGTGTGTCTGTGTGTGTGTGTATGTGTGTGTGTATGTATGTGTGTATGTGACTGTGTGTGTGTGTGTGTGGGATGGCTATACCTCATGCCTCATTTGAATACTGTAACTGTGATCATGTGTGTCGCTTTGGATACAAGCGTCTGCTAAATGACTCAACAGAAATGTAACAGTAAATGAATAATATGAGTAAGGAAGTCATTTGTATCTTGGATGCCTGTGTGTGTGTGTGTGTGTGTGTGTGTGTGTGTGTGTGTGTGTGTGTGTGTGTGTGTGAGAGAGAGAGAGAGAGAGAGTGTTGGGAAAATAAAACAACAGCATACAGTTTGGGTATTTACAATGTGTGAGATGGTGAGAGTGAGCAATGCAGAAGTAGCATAAGGTCACACTGTCTGTGAGTGTGTGAGTGTGTGAGTATTTGAGTGTGTGTGTGTGTGTCGGCTGCTCTAGGCTTTCCTGTGGAGGAGTTCCTTGTCTGCCAAAACCTCAGGTCTTATCAGAAGTGTTTTTACTTATGCAGAACTGCAACAGCCTCTCAACAACACGGCTCTATCTATCTTTAACGAAGGGGATCAGATGGCTGAGCAGTTAGGGAGTTAATCAGAAGGTTGCCGGTTCGTTTCCTGGCCGTTCAATTCCCGGCTCTGCCAAATGATGTTGT